>RJWJ010024660.1:0-24652 GCA_004363605.1 Indri indri | reverse complement strand
GCAACAGTAATAGCCTTAGTAGATTAAGCAGATACGGTGACAGGCTCATGTTAAGCGCGCTGGAAATATAATTTCCCATAATCCTTACAAAAACTCTGAAGTAGTCACTAACACCCTAGATGTAGGTGATAAAATTAAAGATCAAAACTGTTATTAATCCGGGCTGGTCGGAAGGTAGTGAGTTATCTCACTTGATTGTACACAGTCAGTTACAGGTTGAACTCCTTGTTCTACTACTTAACCGCCTCCTCACTACTGCGCTTGACTAGTCTTAGAAAAAAAAAAAAATTTAAAATGTAAAAAAAAAGCTGTTATTAATCCGAAGTCATCCAAGGAGTAAGAAATAGAGTTAGGATTGAACCCAGTCTTGGGCGACTACCAAACCACTTGCCCTTTCTATTGCACTTGCCCTTTGTTTTGTTCCATAATTTTCTATCCCACAGATCTTTAAAATTTCCAAGTAATTCTGAAGTCTTTCATATGACCGAGTCAGAATATTTTTAAAATATCAACAATTTAACCTTGAAGTAAAAGGAATATAATTAGTTTTTAATTTATATTTGTATACTTACATAACTGAATGTATTTAGCCGTACAAAAACTCAATACATTGTCCTTATTTCTTATTTGTATACATACTGCTGAAAACTTTTCTGGATTGGCATCAACCTAATGATTTAACATTTGGGAACCATCACTTGACTCCACAGTGACTTGCTTCTTGCTCTAGATTAAATACACGTTTTTTATTAAAGGGGTTACTGAAAAAAAGATATGTGGAAACTGACTATGCCCATGTTAGACTAAATTCTCTCATTTATTTCTATTATAAATTGAGAAATGTGGTCCTATGGGAAATAATTTGGCTCTAAGAAATAATATGCATGATGCTTAAAGAGCCTGGAATCCTTACAATTTTCATAATGTGAGGTTGATATACATGTTAATTTTTAAAAATAAAAACATGGTTAATTTTTAAAAAGGCAAGACAATTTAAATAATAGATAACACTCATGTAGTGCTTACTCTGTTCCAGGTGTTATTCTAGAAATATGTACATTTAATTCTCACAGCAACCCTAAGAAGAGGCACTATTATTATTTGCACTGTATAGGCAAGGAAACAGAGGCCCAGAGAAGAAACTTGCGCAAGGTCCTATAGCTAGCCAGTGGTGGAGCTGCAATTTGAACCTAAGCGGTCTGGTTTAAGACTCTGTGCTTTTAACTTATATGCCACACCTTGGGTTTTGTTTGCTTGTTTGTTTGCTCTTCTCTGTGCTGTGCTGTGCTCTGCCAAGCAAGAAATACTTACTGGTACTTCTTTATACTTTTTTCTAAACATGTTGTGTTTAGCATTAGCATCTTGATACTACCTTCTTTTATTATGCTACTACGGCTTAAAAAATATTGCTCTTTGTTACTTTTGATTTTAAATGTTAAATAGGCTCATTTATCCTTCTTTTTAAATTATTTACCCACTCTCCACAAATGATTAATTAGTAATAAATATTAAATGGCAAAACCATTCCTAATGCAGAGATAAAACAGGGGAATGTAGAAATGGACTTTGAATATTCTACTCTGATTGGTGAGACTTTTCTCTATCGTGAGGTAGCTATTTCAAGGCATCTTTCCCTGTTGCTATTAAGTGTTAGATTTTAGAATGCCTTCATTTTGACTTCATGATTGTCACTTGTCATTTTCTGTCTTTCTGTTTAAGAAGATCAGGTCAGGTCATCCTGCTTTCTCTGTAGAGAAAGAGGATGCTATACTGATATTAAGATATACTAGTTCATGTTGTAGTTACTTTCATTATAAATTAATTTTAAAATTACCTAGTTATGATATAAATTTCCAAGTAGATGTGCCTAATAACAAAGACAATAATAATAACCAGCTCATGGATTGTTGTGCGGACAGAATGAGCTAATCTATATGAAGCACTAGAGCAGTGTGAGGTATAGTGAGCACTCAAGAAATGGTAGCTATGGGGCTGGACGCAGTGGCTCACGCCTATAATCCTAGCACTCTGGGAGGCTGAGGCAGGAGGATCACTTGAGGTCAAGAGTTTGAGACCAGCCTGAGCAAGAGCGAGACCCTGTCTCTACTAAAAAATAGAAAAATTAGCTGGGTGTGGTGGTGCGCACCCATAGTCCCAGCTACTCAGGAGGCTGAGGCAGGAGGATCGCTTGAGCCCAGGAGTGTAAGGTTGCTGTGAGCTAGGCTGACACCATGGTACTCTAACCTGGGTGTCAGAGGCAGACTTTGTTTCAAAAAAAAAAAAAAAAGTGGTAGCTTTCCTTATTATCATTGTTGGGGAAAGGTGGATGATCAAGTGACTTTGAGTATGGTGGTGCCTATGACAGCTTTTATTTATTTTTTTAACAATTAAATAAATACATTGGTATTCTGCATTTAAAAATGCATATATTTAAAAATAGCACTTAATTTTTATAATAGCACACAGGCTTATGCTCCTCTTAAGTCAATGAAGACTTGTTAAGAACTGGGCATTGTCATCACAGACCTTTTAGTAACAGTGGGGAAAGAGATAGCAAACTCATATGAGCAAAACACAGTATGAAAGAGTATATATGTAAATCTCTATTGTGTGGTCTAAGTATTGCATGGTATTCAGAAAAGAAAGCTCAATTGAGGTTAAAGTATTCAGAAAGAATCTAGCCATGGGAGTGCTGGAGCATGACATTCCCTTTAAAGAAAAGGGATCGTCTAGTAGAGAAGTAAAAATATAAGCAAAATGTCTATACAAAATTAAGCATGATATACTTGTGGAATAACTATTATAATAGTAAATCATCATTGATGCGTTTGCCTTTCTCATTGCTTATAAAAGGCACTAGGCAAAACTTTTTCCCATGAACGAGAACAATAATTTTCAAACAAATCCCAGATCTTTGTTTCTGTCGGAGTCAATGCTACTTTCGAAGTAAATGCTGAAACTAATGGCTTTATAATGATATTTTTACAGACTTTACTTATTTAAATAATCTCATGGCTATTAAATTACTACATTGGATCTGGCAGATGAAAGTATCTGTGTTTTGCTTTACAAATTTGTTTACATCAAAAACTGCCTCTTCAAAAAAGGATAATGACCTAAGGGTGGAGTGATCATGTCATCCCATTCTAAACAGATCTGTGTTTCTCACTTATAAATCGAAAGGGCAGGGCAGTAGACTTGACTGCAGGAAAAGGTATAATTCATTCTGAAATGTCTAGGCTGGCATTCATTTGGGAAAAATATACAGGAAAGGAAACACATTTATAAATGAGAGGAGAGCTTACACATTTATAAATGAGGGTAGAGTAGGTAGGTATGGATGGCTGTACATCTCTCTCTCTCCTCACCCCTCTTCTTCCCCCTTGTCTTTTTTCCTTGTGTTCAACATGAGTTGCTGTTACCTGCACACTTACCAGCTTTATGGCCAGAGGTTAACCCTCCCCAAACGTTCCCTAGCTAGATATGAGAACGCCACAGGCTGTGCCTTTATCTGCACTAAAACAGACTCCTACCCTGCCCTGCTCCTGCCGGCCTGCCTTGCCTTTCCTCTAGCATGCAGACCATTCTTGCGTGTGAATCTGGCATTTTTCTGGAAAAGCTGTGTTCCGTCATTAATCACCAGAGTGACCACTACCTTGGTATTGGAGAAAGAAACACCACTATCCCCTAGGACAGTCCCTTTTTTCCATAATGTTGAAATAGTGAAACTTTTTCCCTATGAATCAGGAAGAGGTCAAGGTTGTCCATTCTCACCACTCCTATTCAACATTACATTAAATATTCTAGAAAGTGCAGTAGGGAAAAGAAAAAAAGAAAAGGCATAAGACCAGGAAGGAAGATGTAAAACTGTTGTTAGTCACAGATGCATGATTGCTTACATGGAAAACACTGTGGAATCTATGAAGAAAAGTACTAGAACTAGTAAGTCAAAATAGCTAGTTCACAGAATACAAGTTTGATATACAAAAATCAATGGCATTTTTATATATTTATAACGAACAATTATTACAAAATAAAATGTAAAAGCTATCATTTTCAATAGCATCAACAATCATACAATCCTCAAGAATAAATTTAATGTGAGATGCTGTGGCAGAAACATCCTGGGTTGACCACAGTATGCCATGCCCTTATAAAATCTCCTTCTCTGAGTGTGCAAAGAAGTTGTAACTGGCTTCTAACTAATATAAGATGGCAAGTGTTATGGGACTCCAGTCCCTTGATTAGGTTACTCTGCCAGTTAAGCACACTCTAGAATAATTCTCGTGCTGCTCTTGGTGAGGCAAACGACCATGCAGTGAACTGTTTATGGAGAGGGCTGCATCAAAGGGACTGGAGGCATTCCTTAGGACTGATCTAGAATAATAAAAACAAGTTTCAGAAAGGAAAAAAGCAAAGTTGGAGCACTAACCCTACCTGATTTCAAGACCTACTACATACAATAATCAATAGAGTGTGATATTGACAGCAGAAGAGACAAAGAGGTCATTGAAACAGAGTGGAGACTAGAAATAGACCCCTTCGTGAATGATCAATTGAAATTTGGAAAAAGATGCCAGGGAAATTGAATTAAAGAATGAGTATTTTAAAAGAATATCACTGGGACAACAAAATAGCAATATGGGAAAACGTAAATCTCAACGACTGACTCCTTATCCCCATATTTTTTGAGGTAGATCACAAATCTCAAACATAAAACTCACAATCATTAAGTTTCTAGAAGAAAACAGAATACTTTAGTGACCTTGGGGGAAGCAAACGTTTCTTCAATTGGACAAAACAAAAACAAAAACAACGCAACACTTATCTTGAAAAAGATAAACTGAACTTTATCAAAACTAAAAATTTGTGCTCATTAGAAAACATCATTAAGAAAATCAATAGGCATGCGACAGACTGGAAAAACAGTGCATGTATCTGACAAGTAAGTCTATCCAGAATAAATTAATTACATTTACAATTCACAATAAAATAATGCAATTTAAAAATAGGTATAATCTTCAAATAGATATTCCATAAAACAATATGTATGAATGGATAATAAATATATTGAAAAAATGCTCACCGTCACTAGTTATCAGGGAAATGCAAATTAAAACTATAATGAGCTCTTGCACTTGTTCATCGCTTCCCTTCCTGAAAACTTGAGCTCTAAAGCCCTTAGGTCAGGCAGAGCACAATAAGAGTACCTGCCAGTAGAGATGGTTCATGGTAGCAAAGTACTGAGAAGAACCCACATACCCATTATTAATGAAATGGGTAAATTCTAGAATATTCATGTGATGAATATGTATTCTCAATTAACATTGGGTAAATATCTACAGCATTATCATGAGGGAATAAAGCAAGCTCTCATGGAAAATACAGTGTCTGAATCTTTTTATATAAAATTAAAAAATAGTATATTTTTTGAAATACTTACATGTGTGTTTTAAAGCTGTAAGGAGAAGCAGGAGATGGATTTGCCCAGAATTCATTGTGGTGGTGGCCCCTGGGAGACATGGGATCAGGGAGGAAGCATTGGTAATGTTCTACTCCTCAAACTAGGTAGTGAATTTATGTGACAATTTCATTATTCTTTAAACTATTCTTTTATATTATACGGGTTCCTTTGTATATAAAATTCACAATAAAATTCAAAAATTAAAAAAGAAAGTAAAAAGTATACCAAATATTTTCCAAAGAAAGCTGACATAGCAATATTGCTATTGGACAAATTAAAGGCATCATTAGGGAATAAAAAGAGGTCCATTAAGCATGATAAAAATAACAATTTACATAGAAGATATAATATGCTATAACCTACTTTCTGATTTATTTGTTCTTAAAATTCTCCAGTGAATGACATTGAGAGAATTTGAGATTTATAGTCTGTTTTAGAATACCAAGTAGTAATTTTTTTGTTGTCCTCACATTACTTTGGTGGCAGTAGTCATGTGAGTTGGAAGAGACACATAAGAGATGGTAGAGAAATATTTTAATAGAATATTATAATACTAATTAACACAATTTTATAATTTTAAGTAGTTTATTCTGTAAAGACTGAAATGGGTAAATTCACAATGAGTATAGCTGAATACAATTTATATTTCCCTACTATTTACAAAATAATAATGAACAGCTAAATGCAAGGGCATGTCGTAACATGTCCTAAATTAAAAAGCCAAAGAAGAATACTCCTTTGTTCTTTTGAAGGCTTAGTTGGTAAAGTATAAAAAGAAAAGAATGCAGGAAATGACATTAAGATTTTTAGATATGAATTGGGTTTTAATAGTATAAGCTTTAATATTAATAAACACAAATTTCATACTGAAGACATGTCTTGGGGCTTAGTGTGGAGTTCACTCATCTCAGCAAACAGGAATATGATAACAGATATCAAATACATCAGGAAACCAGATTTCAGAGATCTTTAAGATTAAGACTACAGTTCGTATGTCATGCATGTTTAATGTTAGTCCTAAATGGAAGTCAGATGATGGACTAAGTTACCCTACCCACCCTGGCCTTTTACCACCTCTCTGCTTGTTTTCTTTTTGCTGTACCATGGGGCTGCTGGCACAAGCTTTGGGACTTACACAATGGCATGGGAGAACATTCAGGAGCTGTTCCCAAACATACTGCTCCATGTTTGCCTTGGGCCCGGTCACTGACCATCCTCTGGGGACCTCTTTGAATACAGACTCACTCATCATTGCAGCCCTGACATACAGCCTAAAGCTGGTCACATATGTGGGACTTCATAAAGACTTGTTGAGTGAATGGTTGACAGAGTGCATATTAAAAATTAAGTAATAATAAAAGGTAGTGACTTTTGCAAAGAAGTTATCATTGCATTGCTGTTTTTAAAAAACACAGTTATTTACACATTACTTGTTGTTAGTGGTGTGAGAGCTTTATGACAGTTCTTGCATCTCCCCCAAACATATTTTTTCCTCCTGATTTTTCTTCCCTTCTAGTATGCCGTTTTTCCTCCATGAAAATGTTTGGTGTGACTCCTAACAGTTCTCTATTTCCTTTTTCATTAAAAGAAATTGGCAGTACTCAGAGTCTGTGCAGAGCAGAGGCACCTTGAGACAAATAGCTTTGGATCATCAGATAATTGCTTATGGGGTTGGTTCCCTTTAGTTATCAAATTTCATTGGCATACTTAATGTATTTGACACCCAAAGCAAATAATTTTTTAGCATCCCTCCTCTACTCATGAAATGAAATAATGACAATGAACAGATTTTTAAATTAAACTTCATATGTATAACCATGTCATCTTAAAGATATAAAAATATTTTTAAATAAACTAATTTAAAACAAAAATGATAAAACAAGAATAAAAAAAGAAAAAGTATAAGGAAAAACAAAATAACAAAACAAATAATTAGAATACTATAAAAAGAACAAAGGTACAATTCAATAATTTTCATAGCTACATAGTAGTTTGAAGTTTGAACTTTTGGTTACAGTCTGATATAACAATTCGTGTAAGTAACTGTTTGGTTGCTAATAAATGTAACCAAAATATCTGTAAAAGCTAAAATTTAGACTAGTAAGTCATACACCTCTTAAGTAACATTTTATTTTTATGATGTATTCATTATTTTGAAAACAACATAGTGTCTTAAAAAGTTAAACAAAAACTTCCCATACGACCCAGCAATTCCACTCCTGGGTATTTATGCAAGAGAAATAAACACATATGTCCACCCAAAGACTTGTACACAGATGTTCATAGCAGCATTACTCATAGTAGCCAAGAAGTGGAGACAATCTAGCCCGTCAACTGGTAAATAACAAAATGTGGTATATCCACATGTGAAATATTGTTTGGCAATAAGAAGAAATGATGTCGTGATACATGCTACAACATGGATGAACATTAAAAACATTATATTAAGTGAATGAAGCCAGAAGAAAAATATTACATAGTGTATAATTCCACTTATTTAAAAGTCCATAAGAAGGCAAATCTATAGAGTTGGAATGATGATCAATGGTTGCCTGAGATTGGGGGCGGGAATGGAGATTGATTGAAAATGGGCACAAGAGATCTTTTAGGGATGGTGGAAATGTTCTAAAACTAGATTGTGGTGACAGTTACACAAACCTGTAAATATGCTAAAATCACTGTATAGTTAAAATGGTTGATTTTGTGCTGTGGAAAGTATACCTCAATAAGGCTGTGTACAAAGCAAACACACACCAATTAAAATGAATAAATTAAAGTTTTAAAGACTTGAAACTCAGAAATTTTATTCATTTGTACCAACATATAATATACTCAGTTTTACTGTTTCAATTTTTAAACTTGTAAAAGCACTCTGTGTTTACATAGAATGACATAATTGAAATAATTCAAATTTTGTATTCATTTTCACGATCACTGCACTTATCGGTTATTTTGAATCTGCTGTTAAAATAAGGAAATATAGCCAAGGAATTCTGGAGACACAAACAGGCAGCAGAAGTGAGCATGGATGGTTCTGGGCCCTTTGAACTTACACTTTAAATGAGTGCATGACGCTGAAACCGCCTGTGTCAGGAAGACTCCGTAACTGACATCTCTATGAATTAACTTTCTTATAGAACATTATAACTATTAAACCACAAGTAAGTAAAATGTGCTGATTTTAAATTTTAGATATTTATTATTAAAACACAACTATTTCCACAGCAAGTGTTTATAACTTATAGTACATCCTATTAAGAGTAACAAAAGAGACAGAAAAAATTTCGATAGATGTAAAAAAGTATCATTTTTATTAAATTTGATATCCTGATATAAATGTAATATAATAGGAATTAGAGAACATGATTTTTAATATACAAAAATAATTTGGCCTCAAAGGAAAGCTAATATTTTGCTTAATACTCATTAACTAAATAGCCATTATTTTAACTTGTTTCATGATAGCAGGCGATACAATTAGAAAAACCAAAGGAAAAAAAAGGATAAGGTATATAGGATGTGTGTGTGTGTGTGTGTGTGTGTGTGTGTGTGTGTGTGTATGTATTAGGTAAGCAATCATCATTTCCAGATTCCAAGACTGGATTGTTAACCAAGAAAATCTAAATGAATCAATTAAAAAGTTAGACACAGAAAAAATCCAGAGTGGCAGCTATTTTTAAAATTGTTAATTAGAAGAAAGAGCTTTTCTCTATATAAACAAGAGCCTACCTGAAAATATAATTGGAGGAATTTTCCCTTTACAATTCCAACTCAAAACATAAAATATCTAGAAATACACCTCATAAGAGACGTGTAATACCTACATGAAGAAAAGGTGAAAACTTTTCTGAAGGACATAAAGGATCATTGAAATAAATTCAAAGATACACTATATTCCTGAGTAGGAAACATTAGTGTCGTTTGTCTACAAATTCAATATCAATTGTTAATATATTTATGATATTTCTACAAATAATTTAGTGAAAAATTCATCTGGAGAAATTAACATGCAAGAATATTCAAGAGAATTCTGAAAAAAGTTAGTAATGAGAAACAAGCCTTACGGTTTTTAAAAATATATATAATAAAGCAGCAAAAATTAAAATTCTTTAGTTCTTATGAATAAATATACCATAACAGAACACAGTCTAGGAATAGTCCCAAAAACATATGAAAATTTAATTTATAACAAAGTGACCAAATATTTAGAAAAAACATTAAGTAAACTTGGATTTTTAGCTTATTCTTTACACCAAATATTAAAACATTTTTAAAAAAACACATAAATTTTAGGAAAAATCAATAACTTTATTATTTTAGAGCAAGAGAAGACTTCCTAAGTGCCCTAAACCCAGAATTCATAAAGTGTCTATGAGAATCAAAGCAAACCATCCATCTAAACAAAATAAACTTCTATTTGGTGAAAAGAATTATCAACAAAGTAAACACAACTGACATTTTTGGGGAGAAAATTGTAATACTTATGGCAGGATATTTCCTTGATTTATAAAAAGCTCAAATATTGCAATCAAAATCAGATCATTTAAATGAGCAAAGAATTAGGGTTATACATTCAACAAAGTAGTCATGGACCATGAAAAAAGAAGGTCACTAGAATTGTTAATAATGTTCATTTTCATTGCTTTCTTTGTGTTCCAGATTATGCACTAAAAATTTTACTTTGCACCTCAGAATGCCTTCCTTAAAATGGCCCTGCTTTCTTAATTTTCTGAGTTGCTACTTTCTCATTTTTTTTTGCTGATTATAAAACAACTGAAGGATAAGAAACACATGTTTTCTCTATAACTGTTTTTAATTAAACTTTTGGTAAAACAGAGATGATTGTAATTACTCTTTCATTATCTTTAAGAATCTCCTCAAGCTTCCTCAGTTTCTCAGATCATTCCTGAGTAGCAAACAAAGAAGAAAGAGGAAATTTTATAAAACTGGTGGTTGGCTAGCTGATTAGTAACCTGGAGGGAGTTGTTTGAAGAACACAGACTCCAAAATCCTTCACTTTCAAAGAAACTTTCCCAATCTATTTGCCATTGCCTTACCTTCTTCACATGTCATCTCTGAAATCTCCACCCATGAGGTAAGAAGCATCACTCATAAGGAATTATAATCCTTTGGGAGATCTAGTACACCCTACAATTTTAAGTAAAAATTTAGTTTTTTTTCTGTTCATTTTTCCCACTAGGGAAAGGGATCTAATGTTTTTATCTGTTTCTTAAAGTTGTCATTAATCCCCACCCACCCCCCCCAAAAATTTAAGAACCCTGATTAAATTTAGGCAGAACTCTGGCTCCAGTAATAAAGACTGTGTCAATATCTTGTATGCGGTTGAGTCTTATCTAGGGAAATGGAGCCTCCAAAGTAGGAATTTCGAACGTTTTAGAAGAGTTTGTTTTTTCCCCTTTGACATAGTGATTGGTGGAGTGCTCCAGACAGGGGGTAGGTTCCAGGAATGCTAGACATCCCACAGTGAGAGGAAGAGTCTATATAAGTAAGAATTCTCACATGTTCTGGCAGACACACAAGTGTCCCACTGGAGGTTATTGTAGGTGAAAACACTGTAATGATGTGAACTTCAACTTCACTGTGTTTTACATACATATGTAAAATAATTTTTGTGTGTTTTTATTATTCATTGGCTATTTGAAAAATGTAACTGCATTGATGATTTTCTATTGCTGAGTAACAAATCGGCATACATTTAGCAGCTTAAAAAACATATATTTGTTGTCTCACAGTTTCTAGAGGTCGGAGGTCAGTAGTCTGGACATACTTAGCTAAGTCCTTTGCTCAGGGTCTCACAAAGCTGCAATTAAGATAATGACCAGGGATACGGTCTCATGTAAGGGTTGAGCCCTCTTCCAGGCTCACGTGGTTGGTGGCAGAATTCATATCCTTGCACCTGTAAAACTCACAGCAACTTGCTTCCTCAAGGCTAGCTGCAGAGAGACTCTCTAGACTCTCATTTAAAAGGCTCCCTTAATGACGCTGGGCTGAGTCAAGATTATCTCTTTTTTGATGAACTCAAAATCATCTGATGAGAGACCTGAATTAGATCTACTAAATCATAATCTGTTGGTTAGAAGTAAGGTACCAGGTTCCATCTGAACTTAATGGGAGGGGATTGCACAAGGGCATGACTGATTGGGGGTTGCCCTGGGGTGCATCTGCGGTAGCCACCATTGTGTAAATCAAGGAAAGACTGAACGCTGCTTTGTTTGTCACTTTACCTAAAGTCATTCACCATTTTCAAGAATGAGGTTACCAGGTACAACACTGCTCATGACAGTCTGTTTATAGACGCTCTGGTCACCATGAGCCACATTACTATGTCTTCTGGAGTACAGAACTTTACATAGAGAAATGTTTAGTTTTACATAAATTGCTCTCCTATTTTCTTTATAATGTAGTTAATATATATTGTGTTGACTTTTTGAAATCATGTATGCAGGTAGTTTATACTACCTATGGATTTACTTTTCAAATAGTAAAGGTGGAATTACAAAATATTTGTTTCAAAAGAAAAGAGTCAGTCTAGTTGGGTTGAAATCCATTGTGATTTATAGTTAAAGTTAAAATCTGCCTTATTTTCTTCTTTTAATATAAAGGAACTGAGAATCTTTTGGCCATAATCATAACTCATTAGCACAGAATCGGTTATCAGATTAGTTTGAAGGCATGGGAAACCTGCCCTTGAATGGATTAAATAAAATAGCTAAGTTGTGAAACTGGTTAGAGAAGAAGGTATGTGCAACTAGGTGAGGAAGGCAAGAGAGCTCATGGATTATCTGTCATTTATGGGCTTCTCACCCAAGCAAGACTGAGGAACCTGGGGAATTGGACAGCCAATGTGGGCTATTCAGGCCGATCTGGAATCCTTGCTAAAGTCTCATGGACATTCCTACTAGCTTAGGGTGACTCTGATTAAAACAAGATCAATTCCACAGCATAAAATGTTTTATTTATTGACTATTTTTTTCAATAACCAACTTATCCTCAAACTAAAAAGATTACTTATATACTGATACTAATTGACTGGGATTATTAAAAGGTTATTTTTCCCCAAAATAAATTCTACTGCAGCCTCTCTCATTCTCTCTCTCTCTCTCTCTCTCTCTCTCTCTCTCTCTCTTTCTCTCTCTCTCTTTCTTCTTCTCTATCCTTTCTTCCATCTTTGGAAAGATCAACATAGTGTTGCTAACGAGTTGACACTCAGGCCATATTAGGTGCAGCATGTTGCTTGCATAAAAATACTGTCAATGATTTTCCCATCAAGCAGACAGAGCAACTAGGGGTGTCCCTCAGAAGTAAGCAGTTACTCATCGCTGCATTGTTCCAGAGCTCATTGCCACCTGTCCAAAGTTCCAGGGTGCCTGAGGGAGTGGCCCCTCTGTACTCCCATGAGAAATCCATGTTCCTGGCCAGTGGTGTTAACTGCCTCACCCTTTGAAGATGCTGGGTTTGGGTAGAGACAAGCAATGGGAATTCTTAAGTGGAGAAAGGGGTTCGATACTTGAGGAAAAAGTAGTTTCAAAAACTGCAGGATCAAAGCAAGGGTTGGGAAATGTTCAAGGGTAAGAGAAACTATGGGGAATTGTCCGTCACAAATTCTCTTATTTAACTCGGATACAATCTCAGAAAGGGTAATAAGACCATAGTAAGCTTCAGAAATATAGACATTCAAATCTCATGTCTTGAGATGTAGGTAATCAATAAGTATTTAATGTGATAGTAAAGAGAGGAGCCGAATTTGGCTATGACACATAGTCTGTTAGGTAAAAGATTTTGTGCTGAAAGGGCCTCATTAATGGCATTTTATAGCCATTTAAAAGGCTAAGAAATCCCTATGAAACCAAACGTTCTAGTCACTTTCCAAATGTAAGCTCAAGTTCTGAATGTGAATTTATAAACGCTATAAACCTGGGAAAGAGGATGCTTTCTTCATGACCACCTTCCCAACCACCCTATCTAAAATTTTACCCTTTCACACTTTCTGTCCCTCTTCCTGATTTGTTTTTCTCTTGAGTCATTGTCATACTCTGGCATATTATATATTTTATTTAGTTATCCCGTTTATACATTAGAATGCAGGCTTTATGAGGATAGAGATTTTAGTCTGTTTTGTTCACGGCTATATCCTGAGTGCCTGGCACATAAGTGTTTAGTTAAATATTATTTGAATAAATAAATACTTTCATCAAGATAATGTCATCTGTGCTACTTGGTAGAACAATATAGAAAGGGTTAAATTGGCTTTTAGAAATTCTGGGTTTTAATCCCTGGTCATTCACTTACTGGCTGTGTTGCATTGGGCAAAACACTTAATTTCCACTTTTATAAAATGAGGATGATACTATTACCCTGACTATCTCCAAGATGTTAGGAGGAAAAAAAGAAAATTTATCTGCAAAAACAGTCCATCACTGGTAACACTTAGCCTACAATTATTAAATATCATCTTATAGCATGAGTTTGCATATATTCCTGCTTAGCACATCAGAAAATTAGCAACTTATACATACCCTCTTCAAAATTATTAATGGTTGATGGAGGCTTTCTAGTAAGGGGAAATTTTTTCTAATGTGGAGACCACCTTCAAGATCAGCTGGAAAATGCAATGTCTTTTAAAGGGGAATCCTGGACTAGAGCTCCTGAAACAGTGGTTCTTTGCCTGGGTGGATTCTGTCTCCCATTTGGCAGGGTCTGCAGACATTTCTGACTGCATGACTGGGTGGGAGAGGTGGGGGGTGCTACTGGCGTCTAGTGGGTAGAGGCCAGGGATGTGCTAAACCTCCTGCAATGCATGGCATGGTCTCCCGCAACAAATAATTTTCCAATCCAAAATTCTCTAAAGGCATTTGGAGATGGAGAATTTTCTACTCTCAGAATCATCTCCCTAGGCTGTTGCTTAGAAGTTACAGGGTGAGTTTCTCTTACGGGAAGGTCTGGAAGTGGTAGTTTGAGAGGCTCCTGGGAAGTAGGAAGTTGTCACGGAGCACATAGGCGCAAGGAAAGTAAGAAGGCAAAAAAGATTCTTTGCATATACATTTATTGAAACACATGCTAATATAATAAAAAGTTCAGTAATTACTACCTTGGCCAGCTATATGTTTTAAGGTCTACAGAAGGGATTATGAAATTACACTGTGCAAGAAAACCATGGCTTTGACTTCTCATATCTTCTTCAAAGGCCAAAATATAAAGAGAAAGCCATGGTAAAATTGTCAGCCTTTTAAATGGGAATTACAGGGTTTGAGATCTAGGTTTACTTTGCTTAAACATATTTTTTCATAATAAAAATTATGTTTCTAGACAGTTACAAACGTATTTTCTGAAGAGAGTAATAATAATTCCAGCGGTCTCAACTCTGTTCTTTTATTAGAATAACAATTCCCTTTAAATATCCTAATAGCAAATTGGATCCAACTTTTAACCAGATTAAATATGGGAAGAAGTACACATTTAGATGGAAAATTGAGTATTCTAAATTATAAAAATCAATATTTACACATTAATCTGAAAACAATTACTGCAACAATGTATTTAAACAGAGCTAACCTTGTCACACAGTCGTTCTGGGTAAAAAGGGGCCTTTTCTTCATAGAAACCAAAACCACAAAAATTTCCAGTTCCAAATTCTTTCTTTTTCTTTTGTGGCTAATACTGATTGAAGAAGTCCAAGGAATGCAGAATATGCTATTTCCTGAATGGGCTTATTTCTTTTTTATTTTAAAGAAATATTTATTTTTTGATGTAGATACATTACCAAAAGATCAAAATAAAAAGTTTTAAAAACTGATTATTGACAGAAAACATGACTTTTTGCCTCTGATTTCAAACAGAAGATATGGTAAATGAAATCCAAATTAAGTATTGTTAAATTCAAGGGTGTCTTCTGTGGACATTTTTTGAAAGGTTTTTATAGGACTTATTAAGTTTTTCACACGATAATACACATAGGTTTGAAATTGCTTTTTTTTTTTCATACTTAACTAGGGATTTGTTGTGTTCGACTATGTGAAATAATATTAAAATACATTGTTCATTCTTCTCCCCATGTTTAGGATGCAATTAATGAATATTTAACTCACGGCAGCACTCAAGAGATCTTAGGTTCATTAAGAAAAGGCTGAATCTCATAACTATTAATATCTTGTGAATGTGCCTTATCACTTTTGTCTGGGTTTTTGCTGTTCATTTCCTTGTGATAAGATTCCTGGGCAAAGCAAATCTTCGGAAGTAAGCCCACAGGGTTGCCTGGCAAGTTTATTTTGGGAAGGAAATAATCAATTTAGAGCTATTACCGCAAGAGTCCTTATCGAGCTCATTTCCTCATCTAATGCTTCACAAGCTGATATTACATGTTTAGTAGCAACTTCAAAGGAACAGCATTGTGCTTTGTAGGTTTTATTAATGCGGAATTTCTCTGAGGGCACCAAGTGTTTACCATTAACATGACTGCAATCCACAGGCTTGCAAACATAGGTCGTAAAAGCCTTAGCAAAGACCTGGGCTGCTGTAGCCCAGGACAGTATTAATGTGATTCTGTGTTATTGTTGAATTACAAGGGCTGGGGCTTGGGGGTGGGGGCGGTGGCGTGCAGGCTAAGCAGGAAGCAGTAACATGCCCACAGTCTTGATTTTTCTGCACTACCACTTATGGTTCAATGTATTGAAAACAGTGATTTACTCTAACAGCAAAACAATGTACAGGCGGTATCTAGTCCACACCCAGGTAACAATAAGAAGATTTTTTTTTTCTGTATGGCTCATTCAAATCCAAGCCCTTATCTACATAGAGAAGCATTTAATGTTCCAAAGTAGAACAGCAGAAAAGAAAACATTTAGGCACAGCCCGTAAGACACTCGAAGGAAGGAAGGAAGAGCGTTCACTTCAAGGCAGTAGCCTTGATCCTCCCGAAAATTCTTAATTAGAACCATGAGTGATTATACATATCTGCCAAGTCAAGCTATCTTGGTGCTCATTTCAAGACCTTGCAGTATGATTGCCTTTTGACCCTAAACATGAGAATATTATTTTCCTTTGTTACACATTTGACTAGACTCATGGGGCAGGCTATTCTCTTTGTCAGCCAATAGTAAGCCCCCATTGGACAGAAGTAAGGAGATAATTTTAATTGTGTTATCTGTACTTGTCTCATATAATTGCCCACTTGAACACTATTTCATTTCCATTTTGAACTACTACCAATTACAACCACCTCAGGAGGGCTTCTTTTTCATATGCAGATTAAATGGGTTCAAGAAAACGCAGGGAAGAGGAGCACCCCTTCTCAGAGCCTGGTAGGCTTTACGGACACTCTTGCTGCAAATGAGCTGCAGCTGCCCGCTGGGAATGGTTCTAATGTCCAGAGTGAGAAAACCAAAACATCCCCTGGAATTTGGCTAGCCCTTTAGGAAAAATAGGATAAAAATACGGAAATTATAGGAAAATCATTAGCAGTTGTTTGGTTATTTTTCTGCGTCAATAGACTTTTGTTTAATATTTTAGATATTTGAGCAGTACTGTAAGGGCTTTTGTTTAGTTTCTTTAACATTAAAAATAGCCAGTTGAGCAGCTGGCTTTCCGGAGTAGGGTTATAAATTAGGAAAAGAAGAGAGAAGAGAATGATATGGAACCTCTAAGTTAAAATAAACCCTCCTATCCAATTTAAAGTTCATAAAGGGAAGACATAGATCATAAGGATGCTTTTTTTTGTCTTACAGTTAGCTATAAAAATACCTCTAGAATGATTAATATTTGTTTAGAACTTAGATTTTGTTAGAAGGGGAATATTTTTGGAGGGAGATCTTTTTTTCCAATTAAAACAAAAATTGCCAAGCCCTCAATAAAATCTGTGACAGGAAATTAAAGACAGGAAATACATTTTTTTTGTTGTGTTTTTCAAGCAAATTATTATTTTATATTTCCATACAATCCTTTGAGGTGTTCTAGGAGAGTTGTCTTAAGAGTCAGGTGCCATAAAACTCAAGTGTTTCACAAACCAGGTCAAGTTATTTTACTGTGAAAGTTAAATTATGGCAATTTTTGAGGAGAAAGTATAAAAACTGATCTTATTTTTCTTAATTTTTCTTTCTTCTAATAACTTTTTTGTCATTTCCCTATGCCCAAATATAACGTAATATTTAATTTGGCACAGTCATACATTTAGTTTATGTAAGTTTAATAATTATTTGGTTTAATAATTCCATATTTCATCATATTCTATAAAATGGCTCACAGCATCCAGGTGCTCTTCCACCTGAACACAACTGGGGAATGAGTACGTGTGCCTGTCTCCCAGGTTCTATTTCTTGGACTCATTTGAATTCCATGGGGCTTGTAAAGAAAGGATAGCCTTACATAACAAACTTCTATCTCTTCAACAAGCAGAGAACAGTTCGAAAAGAATCACTGCACACAGCATCCACATTCGATCCTGAATTTTCCCCAACTCTTGCAAAGTTGTTGGCTTCCCTCTGGGTTTCCTTTAAATCTCAGTAATACCACCACTCATGAGCTCTTTCTTTCATATAAAAATTTATATATATATTTATAAAAATTTATGTATTTTTTAAGATGCAATTATTTTTCAGAGCTTCCTTTCCTCCAGTTTTCTTGTTCTCCTTCTCCTCCTCTTCTCTATTTTTATTCCTGACTCTCTTGGAGTTAGTAAAATGACTATAACTTTTAACCTCTCTCTTTACAGAATGACAGATTTATCCCTGTCTAGTGCCTGTGTGGATGTGGGGTTCAGGAGAGACGATACACAATTTCCACCAATAATGAAATAACTGGATATAATTTTTAGAAGTGAGTATGCATATCATTTTCTAAATTTGTAAAATCTACTACAGGCTATTTTATGTTACTATAGAAATTGCCATTCTTGTAGACAAAAATGGTCAAATAGTGCCAATTTCATAAGGTTCATTCATTAGAATGTCACACCTGCATTTATGAATGATGCTACACTGATTTCCATTGTTTTTTACTTCAACAAACTCCAAAAATATAAAAATCTATTTTGAAACTCCTCATCCCAGCTTCCTAAGAAAACCACACTAAACATAATTAACATTGTTTTAGATGTCTAATTCCCTGATGCACCATTTCACAATTGCATATGGTTTTTCTAAAACTTCAATTGCTTTCAGTTGTTACCCTAAATGAATGGAAATTCATAACATCACTTGCTGACTTTAGCTAAACTTTAGTACTAAAAATACCCTTTAAAAACTGTATATATCTTACAATGAGATAACCGTGAATGCTTTGGCATTACAGTCTGGCCTGTGTGATGATGCCACCTTTCAGCAACAGAATGAGCAATATCCAGTTTTCTCTCCTGTGGTTTTGATGATTCATTGATCCCTTCCTGCCTTGGGATCAAGATCATTTTTTACCAAGAGTCCTGTTACACCCTCCCATGTTCAGTAGAGAATTGCTCCCAGCAATGTTCTTTGTTCCTGTTAACACCTGTACCAAGCTGTTGAGGAAATAGTTCTCAAAGCAGTCCTTGAAAATGAGATTCTTGTCTCTACCGTAATGGAGGGAATGTTTCTTCCAAATGGGAAAGACATTGTTAGACAGCCAAAATCACTCATAGTCTTCTCTAAAAATCTAATTATAGTTATATTGGGAAGGTTTCTTACTATAGTGAAAAATTTCATGTGTATACCACACTGAAAATTGAACCTGTGGTTCAATATATCATATATTGTGTCTTGATATCATTTATCACAATATATTCATGAGTCCATATGTTTTCTACACTTGAAGAAAATTTAATGTATAATATTTCATATATTAATACCCAATATTTGAAGCTGCCAGATTATTATTAATACCCTCGTCATTGGAAATGGTTAAAAATTGTGAATGTATATCTAATCCATCCATCCATCATCTGTCCTGTCCATCTCTCATTCATCCTTTATTCCAGATACTCTCTATGTGGAGATATTTTGAGCCTCTGTGGATTTGTAGGGGGCATTACCTGTTTTGCAGAGTTGAAGAAAAGGCAGGAAGGTTGGCATTAAACTGGGAAATGGAGGTTGGAGCATAATTCTACATTAGTCTCTTGAAGGATGTGGCCATTAAAACTCAGGAAAGGGAAAACAGAATAAAACACATCATTTGTTGGAAGAAAGCCCATTTAAAAACAAGAATTACTGCAATTTTACATTTACAGATGTAAAAAGCATTATAAAGGTACTCAATAATTATTTCCCTGTGGAAATAGCCAATATACAACACAGAGAAGCCTTCTGACATCTGTCTCTGCTTTCCTGTTTCAAGATAAACCTTAGCAACAGCTGGGAGATAAAGGAGGAATCTTAAGAAGAGCCCAGGCACCCAAATCAAGGTCTATGGAATGAAAAAATAAATACATTTAAAAAGGATACAAAATTCTAGGTTGGCAGTTGTTTTGTTTAAGAAGACTAAAAATGGGGCCCCAATCCCTTCTGGCTTGTAAGGTCTCTACTTGGAAATCTGCTGTTAGCCTGATGGGTTTTCTTTTGTAGGTTAGTTGTTGCTTTTGTCTTGATGCTTGTAGAATTTTCTCCTTCATTTTGACTTTGGCCAGGTTGATGAGTATGTGTCTTGCACATGTCCTATTTGCTATGAATGTTCCTGGTGTTTGATGAACATTTTGTCTCTGGATATCTGAATCTCGGGCAATACCAGGGAAATTTTCCTCAAATAGATTTTCTGCGCTTTTTTTCTTTTTCTTCCTCAGGGATACCTATAATTTGTGTATTACTTTGCTTCATATAGTCTCATATTCATCTGAGTGATTGTTCATTCTTCCTTATCCTCTTTCCTGCATCTTTGACTGACTGGTTTAGTTTGAGAGTCTTGTCTTCAAGCTCTGGAATTCTTTCTTCTGCTTGGGTTAGCCTGTTATGAAAGCTCTCTGTTGCATTTTGAAATTTCCTAAATGACTCCTTCATTTCTTTAAATTCTATTATATCTTTACTTATGTTGCCTAGCTCTTTAGGGATTTTTTCATTTTTTTGTCATTGATGTCTTGAAATATATTTTTTGGCTTCTTTTTGTTGGTTTTCAACTTTCTCTTCAATTTTATTCATCTTAGTTGCCATTGGTATTCTAAATTCTATTTCTGACATTTTTACAATTTTGTTTTTGTTGGGATCCATTGCTATCGATCGTTGTGGTCCATTGGGGGTGTTGAACTGTTGTATTTTTTCATGTTGCCAGAGTTATTTTACTGGTTTCTTCTCATCTGAATCCCTTTATCTCAGCTAAGGGCACCTATTCTTTACTGGGAACTCTCCTACTTAGTGAGAAGAAGGAGAAGTCCTTAGATGGGCATTTTGTGTCCTGCTCTGGAAGAATGACCCAGCAGGGGTGGAGCAGGTGCACTGAGAGCCTGTAATGCACCTGTTGTTTTGTACATTTCCACTGTGATTGTCACAGTTCAAGCCAGTGCTGGATGATTTTGTGTGGAGTGGTGGGTTTTTTTCCAGACTGATGTTGGAAGCGTGAGTTGGGGGCTGGATGAGATCCTCTCCATGGAGGCTGGCATTGTGGGACAGTTCTCTCCATGGAGGTGACAGTGGCACCTGGGTGAGGCTATCTACACAGTAGTTGTGGGTGCCCTGGCATTGGCTATGAGCATTTGCTCAAATCGGGTCCAGGTGCATGGCAGCTTGAGGCTGGTGGTTCCCTGGTGAAGCACTGGACCTTGGGGAAGTTTCTGCCTGGTGGCCAGCAGGGGCCTCCTGGATGGATTTGTGGGGCTCAACAGCACCAGGGAGTCTCATAGCGAGGTCTGGGGACCCCATGGCAGTGCTGGATCATCTGGGGCAGATCCTTGGGCTGTTGCCAGTGGTGGAGCCCCAGGGGGTGTAACCACAGGCCTGGCAGCCACACTGGAGCCTCAGGGAGTGAAGTCGGTGGAGTCATGGGCCCTCCGTCTGCAATGGAGCCTCAAATGTGGAGCGTGAGGCCAGATAGGAGTACTGGAGCCTCAGTGTGGGGAGTGGGGGCAGTGCTGGAAGCCTCAGAACTGGACAAAGCAGGAGCTATGTGGGTAGGTTACGGGATTGGACAGCAGCATGGGAACCATGGAAATGGAGCTGCACTGGGGTGAGGTTGCTGGGCCAGCCTGGTTGTCGGGGCTCTCGCCCTGCCCAGGTCCCACAAAGACAGTCCCAGCAGGGCTTCTCAGGTGGTGTCTGTGGCACCTGTTCTGCTCACATTCCCTGTTGAGGGGCAGGGGTGCCAAGAGATGCTCACAGCCCCCAGGAACTAGAAGAGGCAAGGAATGGATTTTCCCTTTGGAACCTTTAGAGAGAGCCTGGCTCTGTCCCCACCTGGGTTTCGGACTTCTGACCTCCAGAACTGTGAGAGAATAAATTTCTGTTGTTTTATGCTATCAGTTAGTTGTAATTTGCTGCAACAGCTTTATTAAATAGTTGATATATTTGGACTTAATTCTCCCCCTTTCTCTTCATGCTTTCTACTTTTGTTTTCTTGCTGATTTTCATCTTTTTTTTCCTGCTAAGATTTGTAAGCTTTTATTTTCTCTGTAGACTTATAATTTTTTAAACTTTACTAATTTAACTATTTTTCTTACAATTTCATGTTTATTTTCCGATTGTCAAAATCTACAGTGGTGCCACAGTAGAGCAAGATTTTGACACAATTTTACTCTTTACTCGTTCTCTCTCTAGTCTCCTCCCAGATTTTATTAATATAATTTTATACTTTAGACAAGACTTTTGCTAATTAAAGGATTATTTTACATCATATATCTACTTCAAGGAAAATTGACACTTGCATTTTGGTTTGTAATTAGATTTATGCTAATTTGCAGGTTTAATGCTTTAGTGGTATCATTTCTTCCCAAAAGATTCTTTACACCATGACTTCTATGTATTAAATTCATAATTTTGATTCAACCTTCAATTGGCAGTAATGTGCCTTCAAGTAATATTTAATGAGGATTTGTGGCTAATATATTTTCTAAGCACTAATGTAATTCATAACTGCTACTTGTTTTCAATCATTAAATATAATTTATTACTCATGAAAACCTTAAATTAAAATACTATTTTTCCCCAAACTCTAAAATGTTAGTCTATTGCCTTTGACATTCAGTAAAACAGGCAAAAAGTATGACACCACCAAGTTTTGTTTATTTGTTGATAGCTTACAATTGTGTTTCCTCTTGGATGCTTCAGGTTTTTTTTCTTAACCTTTAAAATTCAAATATTTTATCTCTTTCCTCTGTATTTTGTAAGGACTTTTCAATTTTGTCCTCCATTACATTGGTTCAAATTTTTATCATGTAAATTTAGTCTATAATAGTCAATTTAACTTGAATATTCCATTTTTTTTCTCTTTGCCATGTCTTCTCACTTCATTCTCTCTTCAATCTCTCTTAATCTCTTTTTAATTCTCTTGTCATCTCAACCTGTCTTCTCTATAGTTTTTTGTTCTTGTCATATAGGAATTATATTTTTTTGTTTCCTATTAGGATTGAATAAGTTCTCTAAAATTTTCTACTGGTTTGGGTTCCTCCAGTTAATTTTCAGAGTTATGCAATCTTTTTGTTATATTTTTTTCCTCTTTGTTCAGTGTTTTTTCCTTTGGACCGTACTCATGTGCATGTTATTTTTTATTCTTAAATTCAGAGTTACATATAACAGTCTTAATTTGCCATCAGAGACGGTGTGTGCTCTATCCTTAGCCCTATGCTCTCTTCTTTTGAGTCCTGGTTGTGTTTTCTTTTACAACCTACCAAAGGATGAAGTACTTCAAGCTCAAGAAATAATACTCTAGTATAATATGATTTGACAAATGAACAGGGCCTTCTACTACTCTGAGTGCTGTGCATTCTAACTCTGGGCAAAATTAGTATTAAGAAACATAATCATGTCCACTCATGACTCTTCCTTCTTCTGTTTTTGTGAAAAGCTCTTTCATGGCAAGATCTGTACATCCAGTTCAGTGTTTTGTGCTCCTTTTCCCTGCCCAACTTCTTATACTGTTGCACTTTGGATTTTCAGTCTCTTATGGAAGAGGAACATAGGAGGAGAGGACGTATGAGACAGCAGCATGCCAGCAGTCTCAAGAAACAAGACACATCACTGCATGTTTTGTTTGCTTCAGCTGTTGCATTTTTGATTCATAGGATTAATAATGTGGTAAGGATGAAGGATTTTCTACCTCCTTTCAGCCATATAGGCTGAGTTGCTTATGTTTTTCAGGTGTATAGACCGTATTATTTGTTTTTTTTTAATCTAGTTCTATCAAGCTGACAATGAGCAGAAATTCCTTTTATAATCTGCCATCTATTTGATTGCTAGTCGTGGATTTTGATTATAGGTTGGATTACATAGCATCGATTTCATAATATACATATATAATTTAGTCGGAAATTGGGAAATATTTCATCAAGACTTGGAAAAAGTTCTGTATTAAATTTGTAATTAAGTTCCTTACGTATCTATAAATTGGTAAAATCAAATACATTTTCCCTGACCCCATCACCATCTCATGTCTCTAACAGGAGCATGCCCCTCCTGTTAATAGAGACATGAGATGTACTGGCATAGCTTTAAAGTGCATCTCATTTAGGAGGCATGTCAACATTCCAGAAATTACCAATGATGTACAGTGTAGTCTCAGATGTTCTCACTCCTGTGTACCAATGCAACAGAATCACTGAAGTGTAGAAAAGTAGACTTTGAGGCACTTCTTCATTTGATTGATATGTAAACT
The DNA here is from genome assembly GCA_004363605.1 of Indri indri. NCBI lineage: Eukaryota > Metazoa > Chordata > Mammalia > Primates > Indriidae > Indri > Indri indri. The sequence goes on along the minus strand of RJWJ010024660.1, from coordinate 417 downwards.
GAGGTCACAGAGTTTAAAAGAAGGATCCAAGATCTTTAAACTAATTTGATGTGAAAGAGACTAGAAGCTAGAGCTCTCAACTGCCTAATACTCATTTCTTGGTGCCATGGTGTTCTTTCTAGGGGGGAAGCAGAGGCAGAAGGCCTTGCTTGTGGTTTCTTTGTAATTAAAGCAGAAACTTGCTCATTAACTAGCCCAGCATGGGATTCTTTCTTCCAGCAGACGAGTAATGAGTAGAGGATGACAGTGCAGGGCTTGAGACCCCTTCACTCCAGTGTTGAAGGCTAAGGGCTGTAAGCAGTTTTCCAGTGGGAACGACCCTGAGATAATTCAGGGAATGTCTAATGTAGTTCTAAAAGAAAAGTCTAAACCTCAGTTGATGGGCAGTTTAGAGAGAAATGTTGAAAAATTATCTTT
>RJWJ010024659.1:0-24621 GCA_004363605.1 Indri indri | reverse complement strand
AAAACAACATTATTTTCCTTGCACATCTTCATCAGAGCTCTTGGGTGTCCAGGTGCATTGTTAGTGAGCAACATTATGAAAGGGATCGTTTTTTCTGAGCAGTAGTCTCAATCAATGGGCTTAAAATATTCAGTAAACCATGTGGTAAACAGATATGCTGTCATCCAGGTTTTGTCGTTTCAGATATAGAACACAGGCAAGGTAGATTTAGTATAATTCTCAAGAGCCCTAGGATTTTTGGAAAGGCAAATGAGCACTGGCTTCCACTTAAAGGCACTGGCTACATTAGCTCCTCACAAGAGAGTCAGCCTGTCCTTTGAAGTTTTGAAGCCAGGCATCAACTTCTCTCTAGCTATGAAAGTCCTGGATGGCATCTTCTTCCAATAGAAGGCTGTTTTACCTACAGTGAAATCTGCTGTTTAGTGTGCCACTTTCGTCAATGATCTTAGGTACATCTTGTGAAAAACTTGCTGCTTCACCTTGTGCTTTTGTGTCATGGAGATGGAGTCTTCCCTTAAACCTTATGAACCAAACTCTGCTACCTTCAAACTTTTCTTCTGCAGCTTCCTCACCTCTCTCAGCTTGCAAAGAATTACAGAGTTAGAACCTTGCTCTGGATTAGGCTTTGGCTTAAGGAAATGCTGTGGCTGCTTTGTTCTTCTATCCAGACTACTCAGACTTTCTCCACAAGAGCAGTAAGATTGTTTTGCTTTCTTATCATCCGTGTATTCACTGAAATAGCACTTTTAATTTCCTTCTAGAACTTTTCCTTGCATTCGCAACTTGGCTGTTTACCACAAGAGGCCTAGCTTTCAGCCCACTTCAGCTTTCCATATGCCGTCCTGACGAAGTTTAGTCATGTCTAGCTTTTGATTCAAAGTGAGAGACCTGTATGGCTTTTCCTTTTACTTGAACACTCAGAGGCCATTGTGGGGTTATTAATCAGCCAATTTCAATATTGCTGTGTCTCAGGGAACAGGGAGGCCGGAGGAAGCGGGGAGAGCCAAGGGAATGGCCAGACAGTGGAGTAGTCAGAACACACACATTTACCAATTAAGTTCGCTGTCTCATATGGGTGCAGTTCACAGCACCCCAGAACAATTATAATTGCAACACCAGAGGTCACCAATCACAGATCACCATAAGAGATATAATAATAATGAAAAAGTTTCAAATGTTGTGAGAAATATCAAAATGTGACACAGAAGCCGGGCGCGGTGGCTCACGCCTGTAATCCTAGCACTCTGGGAGGCCGAGGCGGGCGGATCGTCCTGAGCTCAGGAGTTCGAGACCAGCCTGAGCAAGAGTGAGACCCCGTCTCTACCAAAAATAGAAAGAAATGAATTGGATAGCTAAAAATATATATAGAAAAAATCAGCCGGGCATGGTGGCGCATGCCTGTAGTCCCAGCTACTCGGGAGGCTGAGACAGTAGAATTGCTCGAGCCCAGGAGTTTGAGGTTGCTATGAGCTAGGCTGACGCCACAGCACTCGCCCCAGGCAAGAGAGTGAGACTCTGTCTCAAAAAAAAAAAAAAAAAAAGTGACACAGAGACATAAGTGAACACATGCTGCTGGAAAACTGGTGCCAACAGACTTGCTCGATGCACAGTTGCCACAGACCTTTAATTTGTAAAAAACTTAATTTTTGCAAAGTGCAAGAAAGTGAAGCACAATAAAACAAGGTATGCCTGTAATTTAACAGATGATTCTGACAACCTAGTCAACAGAACAGAAAGGAACTGGTATTACAAAAGGAGACTTGTACATAGGTGGTGGGTGACAGAGGGAAAAATGAATACTGACTCCCGGAAGTGTTCTAGAAATTAAAATCTTGACAATATCACAGATGACAGTTTGCATTTGTGTCCTCTGCTGCCTTCTCATGAAGCTAGTATGAAGGACACATAATAATAACATGACTTCACACACACTATAATATGACTGCATTAAAGTACATTAAATTAATTACAAAATCAAACCCTCAGAAAGGGGACTCCTCAGTAAGGATTTTTCCCTCTACTCAGGGGATCTTCACCACCCTTGTTATGTTCTAAGTGTACCATGCCTTGTAAATTGCCTTCAAAATACTACCTATTTGTCTGTGTGACCTAAATTATAAGTAATCATTGTCATTTTTAGAATCCGTGCTAGAGAACCAGGGAGCAGGAGGAGAGGGTTATTCCAGCACCCACAAATTCTGAAGCAAAGGTGACATACTATAAAACAGAAAATTTTCTCTATATCCTTAGTATTTTGCTTTTTATTTAATCAGAAGAATCAGTGTTTATTTTAGTTTCCACTTAGGTACAATGCTTTCTCATAAAATCTCATTTATAACACAATGTTCTCAGTAACATTTTAACCATAGGAGACACAGATACTCAAATAGGAACATGAGTTACAAAGATACTTAAATAGGAAGAAGCATATAGGAAGAGTTATTGATAAGAGAGCAGAGCAATGATAAGTTTTGACTTACATCAGATTACTCTGGCTGTCACATAGAGAACTGACTACAGGAAATACAAAGGGAAAACGGGAAAAAATTGGGAGGCTACTTTGATCGGTCAGAAGGATAATGAACCCCAAAAACATCGACGCTCTAATCCCCAGGACCTGTGAATGTGACAGCTTCCACAGCAAAAGGGTAAATACCTTGACTGGGGAGTACTCTGCATTGTCCAGGTGGCCCCAATTTAATCACATGAGTCCTTAAAAGCAGAGAACTTTTCTGGGCTTTGTCAGAAAGAGGAGATTTGAGAAGGACTCAATCTGCTGATGCTGGATTCGAAGACCGAGGAAGAGGGCCATGAACCAAGGAATAGGACAGTCTCTAGAACTTAGGAAGAGCCCTCAGCTGAAAGCCAGTAAGAAAACTGGATCTTGGTCTTTGCATAAGAACGATGCAGTTTCTGCCAACAATCAACATGAATAAGGAAATGGGTCCTCTCCTAGAACCTCCGGAAAGACAAAGTTAACAAACTGATTTTAGTCTGATGAGACCCATACCAGACTTTAGACCTACAGAACTGTAAGAAAATTAATTTGCACTGTTTTAAGTCACTAACTTAGTGGTAACTTGTTTAGGCTACAATAGAAAAAAAGCACAAGTGGTGAGGGCAAGAAAAGAAAAGCTGCCACTGGAGTGGTAGCTATGGAAAGGTTACGGCCTTTGACGATGCCCACAGATAGGTTATGGGCAAGATGTTAAAGAATGTTATTAATAATATTCCCAAGTCTGGAGATCATTTGATAGAGCCCTACCTGCACTGGAGAAAACTAGCCTAAGAGAACAAACTATTAATACTACTGGGTTCTCTGACCTTAGTGCATATATACCAAGCATGCATAGGGCAACGCATTCCTAAAACCTGAAAGAATGTCATTGTTCCACAGTGTCATCCATGGAAACTGCAAGTCTACCAATATGCTTTCGGGGAAATAAAACAACTACAACAATCCCCAAAAACATATCTTTGACAGCATAAAACCTGGTACTTCCCCTTGTTGGCTCTGGCTGTCTTAAAGGTCACCAAATCTAAATTCATTATGCAGTAGCAGTAACTCTTTCCTCTTTCCCTGCTCCTCCTTCCGTTTTATAGCAGCTTCAGGTTTACAGCCACTTCAAATCCTTTTCTCAAGTAGGTGGGTACAAAATATAAATAAGCACAATTTCAATATGTGGTTTTCTAGTATGCATAGATTACTCATTCTTGGCTGCAAATGAGAAAATTAAGATAGGAATGAGATGAAAACTGTTTTTTAAAGATAAATATACTGACAAATCCACTGACTTTTTTCCAAGCATTTGTCTATTAAAATCAAGCTGAAGTGGGGGGCATCCATTAAACGCGTAATAAATTTTTAAAAGAACACTATTGTTAATTCATGATTTTAAAAATGATAAAAATCAGTTAACTTTTCTTAAATGTACTGTAATAGAATATGACAGCAGGTGACAATAATAGCATTTAGTAATTAAGTTCCAGGGAATCAAAATGAATAATTCTAACTCTGGCAAGACTCTAAGTAAACTGACGATGTGACAAAACTTGTATGAAGCACTCTTGAACATGTCAATGAAGAAAATTCACCAAGACAGCACCATGCCACCATTTTTCCCATCTTTACGTTTTATTACAGGTTTTTTTCCATGCCTAGACCAAGAACAGGCAAACTATGGCCTACAGGCCAGCTACTTAATTTCATATGTAAAGTTTTACTGGCTTACATATTGTCTATGGCTGCTTTTGCACTATCAGGACAGAGCTGAACAGCTGTGATAGAGACTTTCTGGCCTGCAAAGCTTGAAAACATTTACTCTAAATGGCTGTTTAAGAAAGAGTTTACCACACCCTGGCCTAGACTCTAGGCCTTAGGGATCCTCATTAATAAAGATAAATTATCCTTATGGTTAGAAGAATGTAGAAATTCGTATGTATTAGTCAGGAAAACGAACAAAAAATAATTATACTAGCTATTTATATCCATGAAGCATTAATAACATTGCAATGTTAAGATTACAATATCTTTTGTGCCTATATAATATGCACATATAGATAACAAAGATGAACAAAAAAAAAAAGTATGATTTTCTAAGTCATGCTTTGCAGAAATCAAACTAAAATGTAACCTGAACCAATTCCAAAAACTCGAGTTGTCCAACAGATATGTGATCCCTAGCATGTAGTCATGTTGCAGGTTCCCCTCTCACTGGCATCAGAAATATAGTAGTTATCACTCAGTATCCACAGGTAATTAGTTCCCAGCAAATACTAAAATCCACAGATGCTCAAGTCACTTATATAAAATGATGTATTTGCATATAACCTACACACATCCTCCTGTATACTTTAAATCATCTCTATAATACCTAATACAATATAAATGCTTTGTAAATAGTTGTTACATTGTATTTTTATTTGCATTATTTTTTCTTGTTGTATTGTTATTTTTATTATTTTTCCTAAATATTTTCAATCTATTATTCTTTGAATCCATGAATGTAGAGCCCGTGGACACAGAGGGCCAACTCTATTCTACACTAGTTTGGAGAAAAGGCACGGAAAAAAAAAAAAAATCAACAGTTAGGCGAAGCTCATTTTGTGCTCTTCCCTTTGTCCACACAAAAATATAGGAATCCTTGGACCATTCTCAATGTCTACTCTATGATCTCCCCAGATGTTGTATGTTGCCCACCAGCCCCATGTTTGGGGGCCTCCAAAGGGTTCCTTCTAGACTTCCCAAAGTTTTCTATCTATCCAAAGGACCCAAGGATTTCCTGGGTGAATTTACCTTGTAAAGTCACTGAGGGAACACAAAAGCTATCCTAATTTAGTACTAAGGTCTGCCATACCATATTTTCGTAACACTTGCATGAAATCACAAAGTCTATAAAGTTATGGTGCTTACTGATTTGTTTCATATGTAGTACTTGAGTCAATTTCAAAGATTAACCACTGCACATGTTCAGAAAATGGACCAGGTTCCAAAAAACAACACTGCCACATCCCAGGTGTTGAGGCAATAATTAAAGAGAATTAAATTAACTTCAATGAACAAGCCAGTACAAGGAATGGCAGACTATGGGGCCAGAGCAGCTCCCTTGTGGTGACCCACAGGAGCGATTTCTGATAAGTCAAATGTCCAGGTCATTGGAGAAATGTAGAGACCACATCTTTCAACCTGCCAAATTTTGGCAGTGCCCACTAGGAGAGTCAAGCCAGAAACTTGTCCCCTCTCAGAGGGTCCTTAGCTCTTTTGCTAGGTAAAAATGTGTTGCCAGCAGTAACTTACCAATTCTCTAATTGATAAAGCATGGGAAGAATGGGGAGGCAAAATGATGAAAACTAAACAAAATAGACAAAAGCAAAAGCACTTGGCAAAGTAAGAGCTGAAATGTTCAAATATGGGTTTTCTCCCACAAGATCATGCTTCCCAGACCCAGTGGCCACTTCTCTGAGATGGAGACACAGTCCCTGTGAATTTTGCTTCTCTGGTTCAGAGGAATCTATCTATGGTAGATTAATTATCTGAGTGATCTTATGCCATTTTTCACAAACACCAAAGAAATTGCTTTTACAGTTGGCCTCATCCCAAGATTGCATTTCAGAGGAAGCGTCTTACCTTAATAGAAGCAATATGGAGCCAAGTCTCCCCTCTATGATTTCTTTTCCCAGCCATGAGGCCACTGGGCAACAGCTTCGTTGCTGAGGCACTAGACATCATTCTTCTGTAACTTGAAGTATTCAGTGTAGAGGCTGCGGTACCTGGTGAAAGGCTAGTAGCAGATTCATCTAATGTAGTACGGTTTTTCCTCCTTTGTGTATCACCAACTTTACGTTTGCTTGACGGTGTGTTTTCTAAGAGCACCGTTTGCTTAACGAAATCTCCACTGGTGCTCGGAATGTGGCTTCTACATCTCTTAGAAATGGGACTGGAAAGTCTTTTGCGACGTCCACGTTTTCCATTATGACCCAATGGCAAAGATTTCTTAGATGTAAGATAATTTTCGCAGACCTTCTCCTCAGGAGTCCCTACTTCATTCCTACTCTCAGTGTCTGGAGACTCTATGTGCTCAGCCAATGGTAAAGAGACTTCAGTTAAATTTCCAAGACACTGAGACTCTGTCACGGAGCCACTTGCTAGTAAGTCTAGTTCACCATTTACCTGATGGTGACTAGCAATAACGGATGGTGGGCTACAGGATACCAGTTTTTCCTTAAACTCCTCTTTGGAGTCAAGTTCACCATCTTCTTTTTTTGCTTCTAAATTCCATTTTTGGTTGATTTCAGCTACAGTTTTCTTTTTTTGTTTTTTCTCAGATCTTTTTGAAGTCTTTTTAGCCCTCTCAGAAACATCTACAGGAGGAGTTGTGGAAATAAATTCATATGTTGAGGCTTGCTGAGCATTTACATCTTTCATCACTTGAGGCTGGGTTTGCACTGAAACTTTACTTACAACATATCTGACCTTCTTACTCCGAGGACTAAACCACATTTTTATTGAATTCTTCTTATTTTCTGCATCATTAAATAAACTTTTCCTAGATGTATCTTCTTTCAAATCTGATAGAAAAAAGGAAAAGAAATATGTTACATGAACTTAATCTCTCCCATCTCGAGCTCCCAAAGAATTTTATTTATAGCTCTCGTAAAGTGTATCACCTTTTATTTGTGTACCTCTTTCTCAGCTCCTACGGTATGAACTTTTTGAGAACAGACAGACACTCGTTCAACAAATATTTACTGAATACTACTTTTTGCCGGACACTGTTCTAGAGACTAGAGATACAGCTGACAACAAAACATGAAACTTATATTCCAGAGAGTAGACAAAATATGCAAATAAATAAGTAAAATATACAGTATGCCAGATGGTGATAAGAGCTATGGAGAAAAAAAAAAAAAAACTCAAAAACTAAAGAAAAGAAAAAGGCAGATGTGGGATTTAATAAGCAGTAGACATTAACTGGTATTTAATTTTTAAAAAGACATTTGAAAATCAATCAATATAATTGACTATAATCAACCAACTAAAGAAAAACTAGGCAATCTTCTCAATACAGAAAAAAATATTTGACAAAAATCCAACATCCATTCTTTTTTTTTTTTAATAAGACTCAACAAATTAGGAATAGAAGGGAATTTCCTCAACCTGATGAAAGGCATCTACAAAAATTCATACAGCTAGTATCATGCTTACTAGTGAAAAACTGGAACTATAATCTTGTTCCTCTTATCAGGAACTAGGCAAAGATGTCTGTTCTCGCCACTCCTATTTACTACCATACTGGAAGTCCTAGCCAGCACAACAAGGCAAGAAAAAGATATAAAAAGTATAGATTAGAAAGGAAGATATAAAATTGTATCTATTCACAGATGACTTGACTATATTGAATATTACAAAGAATCTTAAAAAAAAAAAAAGTCAGTTCTCTCAAATAGATCGATAGATATAACATAATCCCAATGCAAATTCCATAGGCTTTTTGTAAAAACAAATATAAAATTTACATGAAATTATTAATACACTAAAAGACTGTTAACAAAGATCTCAATTCTCTAAAGTTAAAAATCACTTTTGCCTATTCTTCTTTCACCTCATATTTCTTGAGTACAAAACTCCTATCTTTATAAACATGCCTACCAGGTGAAAAAAACAATACCTTAAAAAGGTAAGAAGAAATGGAAATGGTGGGTTTCGAAAAACAAATAATTAGTATTTAACTCTAGAAATTTCAGAAATGATCCCTGCATAACAAAAGAATTCAAACTATACTGTATACTCCAAAGAGCCATCACTTCCTCCTGGTGAAACAGAAACATTACACTGAAAAGGAAGTACCAATAATCCCAGCAATACGAGCAGACCTTCCTACACATACCCTTTTTATGTCATAGCTGAACACCACCTGGTCCACAAAGTGTTATTAAGACAGGATCTTAGAAATCAAAACAATCAGAATGAGGTATCCACTCACACAGAAACTTTACATCTAAATTCAACAAGGCCTTTTCTTTGCAGTGATAAGTAGATTTCAAAACCAAGTCATTTCTGATAAAATCTCAAGTCTAGAGGAAAGGTCAAAATGAAATGTTACCAGGATTACTTCTTAAGAAAGACTCAGGATTACAAAGATTTAAAGGTTAATCCTCTAGTAGTCTGTAAAAACTTGTATTTGATTTTTTAAAGATTTATTTTAAACACAGATGATGACATTTTCAATTAAAACCAAGTCAAATCCTGACGTTGCCCATGTTGATAAAACTTGAAAAATGTAGAATTGGTCATTTAAAGGAAAATTGAGCATTATATGTATTAGCAAGACACTCAATCGACTAAAAAACCTAAATCTAAAAAGACAACAAATTTCATACTCAGGTGTACATATTTCCTAACTTATAAAGAAGTAAATGAAGAGAGTGCATATTCATATAATTGATATGTACACAATTTTACTATTCATCCAATAATAACAACTTTACTCAAGATAATTTTAATTACGTATCTTGGCATAACTAAGCAAGGACCACAACAGCAAACATGATTGTAAATTCTGAATTTTATGCAGCATATCTAAGATAAAACTGTAAAAAGAAAAACAACTCTACTGCTGGAACATAAATCATACTATTAACAGCTACAATAGTTTTTATGGGTGAATGCTTCTCAGCATGATAAATTATCACATTCATTTCATGAAGAAAAATATTGGTCCTTCCTCTACATAGTAAATTTCTTAATGATAACATTTAGAAGAATTCTAGTCTCTGAATTTAAATATTTCAGAGTATACCACAAAATATCAAGGAACAGAGATGCACATGTTACTAAGGAGCTGCTTAGCCAAGTTTTTTCTTAAAATTTAATAATAAACTATAGAAAAGAGAGACAATTAGAAAATGTGATTTAGCTATCATTAATCTACATCAAAGGATTATAATGATGTACATTGTGTGCCTTTCAAATTATTCTCTATTATAGATTTCACAACAGAAGTTGAGAAATCTCTTTGACAAACTAGTCCCTTATTAAAATCAAAGGAAAGTATTCTGCTACCATCTGTGCAACATTAACGCCTTCACTGAAGAATGATTATTTTGTAAATTAAGAAGTATTTAGTTCTATTTAAAAAAAGAACAGCAACACAGTAATTCAAACACTCATCTTCATCTATTATAGAAAAGTCACAGCATATATGAAACACTATGTAATCATTACAGAAAGACCAGCATCTTTCTCTAAACCAGAAAACACAAAGAGAAATTGTGATCCTATAAAAACATAATCAAAGTATTTTTCTTAATGTCACCAACACCAACATGTTTCACAGAACCTGACCAGCACCTGCAAGGTCTGATTTAATATGATGGGGTTTAAAAGAAAATAAAAACTTTTAAATTTAACTCCATTAGCAGAAAGAAGATTATGTTGTAAAGAATAAGGTAAAATTATCTATAAATGGTTGTCAGCAAAATTTGACAGACAAATTTCTTCTCTTTAAAGTACACTGAACCGAGAAAAATCTGTTCAAGTATTTAGAAGCTCATTTTAGAAAGTATTACTATAAATCAGGCTTCTTTATCTCCAGTATACCATACACTATGTCCACAATTTGACAGGTTCTTCCTAATTACCCACCTTAATTACAGTAATTATATATTTTACAGTAAATGCAAGTAACAGGTTCATTTGAAAGATAAATTGTGAACTGCAGAGTCTTTAAAAAGATAGATAAAATGTGGGTGATGTTTAACCATTCCACTTAATTCATCATCTTCAACACATGACCATTTAACAGAATCATACAATTCTGGAGCTAGACCTTAGGGATCACTTAATCTAATGCCGTTATCTTACAATGAGATCATTTTCCAATCTCATTATTAAGAGGATCAACCATCGTTTGTCCCCAACTATTGGTTCCTTCTACCTATTATGTAGTTCACTTTATACCATTTTAATTTTAGAAGTACTTACTAGATAATAAACTAACACAAAGTACTGCATAAAATATATTGAATAAACTATAAAGAAACAAAGAGAAATGCTCCAGAAAAAAAAAAAATCCCAAGTGCCCTTTCGAAGCTAGTTTGTTTTAGGAGGACTTTGAGAGATAAGGTTGGTGACAATATAACTTACATTAAAGTAGAAAAAGCTTTGCACCATGGAAATTACAGATCTGGATAGAAGTTTATATTTCAGTACATTTTACACTGTAGATTTATTGTCATTTTCTAGCAAAGTAGCAAAGGAGGATGTTAACTATAAATTATTTAAACCAAACTTTAAGAATTTGTTTTAAAATTATTTTAATTAAGTTTAGTCTCTAGGATATGAATTAGTCTTGGCACTGCCAATTTTTATCCAACTCAATTCAACAAATGTAATGAATACCTACATTTCCAATAAAAACATTGTTCTAAATGAAAAACAGTAAGAAACTTACAACATGATGTCCTATGTAACCTGGATCCTCAATTTCCTCACCTACAGAATAAGGGGATTGAAGATGACCTTCTAGCTCCTAAAATTCTGATTATATGTTATCTAAACAGTGAAATTTCAACTCATCTTAACATAAGTAATGTTGAAGGCAGTACTGCTTAAGTCTGGGAAGGATTAAAGTATTAATAGCTATCATTCATTGTAATAAGGAAAAGAAACACAATATGGCCTTTGGAAAATGAATCACCATAATTCTCTCTCCAATCTCCAACTCTCCTTAGATGAGAAAGACAAGATTCTAAAAGGCTTCAGGTCCCACCCAGAAACTTGTTCTAAACTCAATTTTCGGCCGGGTGCAGTGGCTCACACCTGTAATCCTAGCACTCTGGGACGATGAGGCGGGTGGATTGCTCAAGGTCAGGAGTTCGAGACCAGCCTGAACAAGAGTGAGACCCCGTCTCTACTAAAAAAATAGAAAGAAATTATCTGGACAACTAAAAATATATATAGAAAAAATTAGCTGGGCATGGTGGCACATGCCTGTAGTCCCAGCTACTCAGGAGGCTGAGGCAGGAGGACTGCTTGAGCCCAGGAGTTTGAGGTTGCTGTGAGCTAGGCTGACGCCACGGCACTCTAGCCAGGGCAACAGAGCCAGACTCTGTCTCAAAAAAATAAAAAATAAAAAATAAATTCAATTTTCCTAAATATCTTCTTTAATGATGAAATATGAAGGCAATTCATATTTACATGGTCCCCAAAATATGAAGACTATACTAATAATTCAAACATCACTAACTAGAGTAGAATTTCTGGAAGAGGAGTCTCTCTTATACTTCTTTTGTTGGACCCCATGGTATGCCACAATTGAGGACAGTCAACCCATCAAAGGTTAGTTAATCCATCAAGTTACCCTGCTCCCCCTTAAACCCCATTAAAAATGTCACATTACTTGTTGTGGGTTAGATTGTGCCCCTCCCCCACCCAAATTGATATGCTGAAGTCCTAACACCTGGTATTCTCAGAATGTGACCTTATTTGGAAATAGGATCATTATAAATGTAATTGTTAAGATGAGGTGATACTGGAGTAAGATGGGCCCCTAATGCAACATGACTGGTGTCCTTTTTTAAAAGGGGAAATTGGAAGCAAACACACATACAAGGAGAATACCATGTGAACATCAAGATGGCCATCTACAAGCTAAAGAGGCAGGCCTAGAACAGATTCTCTCTCACAGACCTCAAGAGGTAATTAACCTTGCACACACTTTGATCTCAGACTTCTATTCTCCGAACTGTCAAACTATATTCTGTTGTTTAAGCCTGTGGTCCCCAACCTGCAGGTTGCCAACTGGTACCAGTCTGAGGCCTGTTAGGAACCAGGCTCTGCCTCTCCCCCACCCCCCATCCCCTTTGTGGAAAAATTGTCTTCCATGACACTTAGGAACCAGGCAGCACAGCAGGAGGTGAGTGGTGGGCGGGCAAGGAAAGCTTCATCTGTATTTACAGCCATTCCCCATCGCTCACATTACCACCTGAGCCCCACCTCCCCCTACCAGCCCATCCCATGCCCCTTCCATAGAAAAACTATCTTCCATGAAACTGGTCCCTGGTGCCAAAAAGGTTGGGGACTACCCAGTTTGAGCCATCCAGTTTGTGATACTTTGTTATGGCAGCTCTACCAAATGAATACATGACTATATAGCAACTGGAGAGGAATCAAATAAAAATACTATGACAGCCACAAATGTCAAAGCAGCACCCCAAATTTCAGTGCATGGCCAATAATCCTAGCAGACCACACACCTCTAAGAATCTAAGGAAAGGCACTTTCATACACAGAGGCTCACTGATCCTTCCCCACTCCAACTCTGAACACTGCCAAGGATGCATGGACCCTTGATTAAGAAACCCTGCATTAATTCACGGTATCTACATGGGGGGAGCAAGCCAGACCACACATCAGTCTTTCCAACTAGAAAATAAACACTATGATACTGTCTGAATAACAAGAGTTCAGATGCACTAATGACAAAACTTCTCATTTTGTTCTTAAAGAGATTTACAACCACAATATTATTTTTTAAAGGTAAGCACTTTTAAAAAATGTGTATAATTACAGCCAAAAATAAGTAAAACTTCAACACTACAGCACATTTTATCATAAAAGAATGAAGTCTAATACAATGATCCAGATAACTAGATGAAGAAAACTTAACAGGTAGATTATGGTTTAAATTCTACTTCTTAAAAGGTCAATTAAGACTCAAAGTATTTGCCTAGTTTCTTTATTTTGAACAATCAACTTCATCTTTAGGAGCTGACAGTAACACAGCCCATCAGAATTCTAAGAACAAAAGATTTAAAAACAGAAATCCAACAATTTCATGTGAGCATTATCAATCATTCATGGCATCCTGCCAGTCAAGAAAAGGTTCTCAGTGTTACAGCTCTTTTAGAATTTGTCTAGCAGGCTTTTTTTTTTTTTTTTTTCCGAGACAGAGTCTCACTCTCCTGCCTGGGGTGAGTGCTGTGGCGTCAGCCTAGCTCACAGCAACCTCAAACTCCTGGGCTCAAGCAATTCTACTGCCTCAGCCTCCCGAGTAGCTGGGACTACAGGCATGCGCCACCATGCCCGGCTAATTTTTTTCTATATATATTTTTAGCTGTCCAATTAATTTCTTTCTATTTTTGGTAGAGACGGGGTCTCGCTCTTGCTCAGGCTGGTCTGGAACTCCTGAGCTCAGAACGATCCGCCCACCTCGGCCTCCCAGAGTGCTAGGATTACAGGCGTGAGCCACCGCCCGGCCTGTCTTAGCTGGTTTTTAGGTCCTTACTGGAAGACCCCGAAAGAAAAAAAAGAAAAAAGAAAAGGTTCTCCTATAAATACACACTAAAATAACCTCATCTGGTCAATAAAAAGACAATTCCAATATCCAATTATGAAGATTCAAAACACTTTACTTTCTTTTCACAGCTAATTAGTTCTCAGCAGAAAGCACAAGGGAAGATATATAGTTAATACATGGAGTCTAAGAACAATTTGAGAAACATTAACCCCCATTTAAATAGAAAAGAAAATGAATACTAGATTTTCACTCTTTCAAAATGTGTTCATCTAATTAATTCAGTCTAGAAAAGTGATCCATGGAAGTATGCTGTATTCTATCTTGCGAAAGTGTATTTAAGTGAGTTAAGCACTATTAAGGCCAAAATCACTATTCTTTATATATTCTACAGAAATTATCATAAATGTAAAAAGCAGACAGTGTAAAGTAGTGAAAAAAATCTCTGCATCTACAATCGGAAGAAATGAGCTCTATTTCTCCAGTTTCTGGTACTAACTACATGTGTGACTACAGGCAAGATCACTTAACCTCTCTGGATGTTAGTTTCTCATCTATAAAATAAGGGGCTTAGACTTAATTATCTCTATAGTTCCTGTCATTTCTCATAATGATCCCCCCAAAAAACAGCTGGGCATGGTGGCATACGCCTATAGTCCCAGCTAGTTGGGAGGCTGAAGCAGGAGGATCCCTGGCACCCAGGAGTTTGAGTCCAGCCTGTGCAACATAGCAAGACCTCATCTCTTAAAAAAAAAAAAAACCCAAAACACTACAGATCTTAAAATCTGAAATACATTATTCAGAATTCTTGATCGATCTTTTACATATTTTATGTGATCAATATGAATTCATCAGTTATTAAACTAAGAGAGACAGTGATATTTCTCACCTGAAAGTTTGCTGTCATGTATCAAATTTCGAAGCTTACTACAAAGTTGGATCATGCTGTCCAGCTGTCTGTTTATCTTCACGTCTTGTATCCAGGCTGGGGTATGACACACTGGACATCTGGTTCCAAGGCAGTCACTTACACAATCACTCAAAATTAAAAAAAAAAAAAAAATCAAACCATTTTGAATTCCAAAAAATTAACAATAAACAAGAGTTTGAACAGAAGTAAATGGAGCAGAGGTTGTTCTAAAATACAATGGTCAATTATAAAATACTTGTTAAAATGGTATGTTTTATTCAGAGAGTGTGATACATGCATATAAAATCTAAATCTAAAGTTGCTGATGTAATTTGCTATGAAGAGACTTGTCTTAGCCTAACGTTAGTCTGCAAAATTTTTCCCTGCAAATAAATAAATTTATAGCTTCTCAGGGGTGAGGGTACAGAGAAGATGTAAACAGATATAGTACCTAATGCTTAGCAGCCAGGCATCTCAACCTTTTCTCTCCTAAACCTTAACACTCCACTTCACAGAAATACCTAAAATTACTACAGAGACTGAGACAGACCTTTTGTTTTGCTTTTGGCCAAGTGTCTAAAGGTTTTAAAGTAGTTTTTGAGAAAAAATATTGGGTTCTTTCAGACAATTTTATAATCTGTAAACTCAGTGACCCTGGGTTATCTAAGTGTTAAAGTCTTGGGAGTTAAAAAGGGTTTCCTAACTTTTGGGGTTACAAACCCTTTGCAAATCTGATGAAAATATATACATGCTCCTATAAAAAAGAGGGGTTCACAATCCCCCCTGAATCTCATCTGTGAATTCCAGAAAAAGGATCCCATAAATCTACTCCTTCCTTCACCTCACCAGATGGGTTCTAGCAGGATTGGGTAATGTAATAATGATAAAAGCCACATCTTCCCCAAGCACTAAGTTTTTTGTCATGTGACCCACTCCTTCACAGGCACAGAGGATTCTTACAACATGAATCATCCTCACACAAAACCTGTGGCACTTCTAACTTTTGCACCCTTGGCTCCTAGCATGATTCCTAACACAAAGTAACTCAAAAAGGGTTGTAAAATGAATCTGTAACCCATACTAGAGCTGGCAGAGACCTTTGAGATCATCTAGTTCAATAAATGTCAAATTTCTTTAGCAAAGGAACTCTAATTTGGAACCCCCACACAAAAAGTAGGTAAAGTGATTACTCAGGCAATTTAAATTACCAATTGTTGTGCAAAACTTAATTATTTGAGAAATATTAGTAAAATACAATCTGAAATCTACTTATCAAGAGCTACCACCTCATTTTCAGATGAAGAAAATGAGACCCAGTTAGTTAAGTCACTTGCCTAGCACTGCGCTAGTACTCAGATTAGTCTATTTTATACATTCTGTAATATTTGTTCTATAACTATTCTCAACTTATTTTATACACACATTAATCCAGAATTCTGGAGAAATATGTCATTTCTCAATAGATCTGCATAACTCAGTGAACCAGTATTCCCAAATGACCAATGCTTGACATCATAAAATCATTCTGAATTAAAGATCAATCCAAAGTGCTATTAATAGATATACCAATGGAATTTAACAGAGTACAAAAATGTAATGACATAGTTTCAGATTCCATAGTGAAGAACTGAAGAAACTAGCACTTATCAAGTTTTTGTGTAGTATCAAGGAAGAATATCCACAATTATCTAACAAAGCTATTAAAATACTTTTTTCCAACTATAAATATGTATAAGTCCAGATTTCCTTCACACACTTCAATCAAAACATATCACAACAGATGGAGTACATAAACAGATATGAAAATCTAGTTGTCTTCTATTCAGTGAGACATTAAAAAGCTTTGCAAAAATGTAAAACAGTGTCACTCTTCCTATTTTTTCTTTGGTTTGTAAAATTGTTACTTTCCTAAAAAAGGTGTTATTTATGTTAGTAGGTTATTGATTTATTATTTTTAAATGAATTAGTATTTTCAAAAGTCTCAGTTTTATATAGAATATATACACATACACATAAACAAAAGCTCTTTATAATCCTCAATTTTGAAGAGATTAAAGTGGTCTGAGATCAAAATATTTGAGTACCCCTGCCATATGTCTTAAATAAATTACATCTTAGAGTACATGGACTACTTTTACCAGGGATTGGCATCGAAGTACCTGGAAACTATCACAACACTGGCTATGATGTGAAAATTCATGTCTCTCCACCCTGCTCCCACCTCTACATTTTAATTGGACTGAGCTATGTCAAAATCACTTTCAAAACCTCATTGGTCAGCAGTTTCATGTAACTCAAAATCTATAAAGAATATAAACTTTAATTTATGTAAAACTTTAAAATATAAATAAAAACTGCCCTAATTCTTGGCATCATATAATCAACATGAATCAAAACTGCACTGAGGTCGGGTGTGGTGGTTCACGCCTGTAATCCTAGCACTCTGGGAGGCCGAGGCGGGCGGATCATTTGAGCTCAGGAGTTTGAGACCAGCCTGAGCAAGAGCGAGACCCCGTCTCTACTGAAAAACAGAAAGAAATTAGCCAGACAACTAAAAATATATAGAAAAAAATTAGCCAGGCATGGTGGCGCATACCTGTAGTAGTCCCAGCTACTCAGGAGGCTGAGGCAGAAGGATCGCTTGAGCCCAGGAGTTTGAGGTTGCTGTGAGCTAGACTGATGCCACGGCACTCTAGCCAGGGCAACAGAGTGAGACTGTCTCAAAAAAAAAAAAAAAAAAAAAAAACTGCACTGAGTGGATTCTCCTATGCTCATGTCATATAAACGTGACCATTTTCTCTTTTAAGATGTTCTCATGCCTCTCAATCTTTTATTGGCTGTTTTAAGTCACAGAGCCCTTTAGAATCTGATTAAAGGTATGGATTCCCTCCCAACACACACACACACTGTATACAATTTCATAGAGATGGTTATGATCTAGCAGTTTTGTCAATGACCTACTGTATACAATGAACATAGCCATCATGCATCAGCTGAAACAACACATCTGCTTGCTAGAGTGGAGGAGTGAGCAACATTTCATAAGGGAATGGGAGGCATTTTGGAGGCAGTGACATTTCAGCTGAAATTTAACTGATTAAAAGTCAGCCTCACAAAAATCTAGCAAAGAACATTCCACATGGAAGAACTAGCAAGTGCAAAAGTCCTGGGGCAGGAGTGAGTTGGTATGTTTGGGGATCTGTAAAGAGAAGGTGCTGAACAGTGTGAGCCACTAGGAAGTGAAGTCCCGTACGGAGTCTTATGAACCAGAGCAAAGAGCATGGATTTTATTCTAACAGGAAGCCACTGAAGGGTTTTAAACAGGGTAATGATATGGATATGATTCATATTTTCAAAAGAACACCTTTAAGAATGCAGAAACTAGGAAGAGGTGATAATGCCAAAAAGGAGAAACCAGTTATGAACCTGAGGAGAAATAATACAATGGGGGCTTGGACCAAAGTATAAACAGTAGCAAATACAAAAAAAGGAGAAAAATTCTTGATTCAGGGCACATTCTGAGGTGGAACTGGCAGGGCAGAACTTAGTGATGTGGGATAAGCAATTTAGTAGTCAGTGGTACCATTTATTGTGATGAAGATGACCCAGGCAGGAACAGGTTGAAGGGAGGACGATCAAGAGATCTGCTCTGAACATAGCAAGTTTGAAATGCCTTTTCATTATGCAGGGATATCAGGCAGGCAACAAGTACAAGGTCCTCCTGCTGAATATGCCCCCGTAACAGATCTACGTTTCTAGAAACAAAATCATGACCCCAAGCATAACTGCCTCACACGTCCTCAGCCCTCTGAAGTCACACACTAGATTATTTTCATATACGCTCAAATTTCAGAATACAGTTTGCTCATGCCGGACAGTCATATACTCACAACCTGAAATAATTAAAAGATCAATTCGAAGGAGGCCATATGAACTCTGTCTCATACACGATTAAACCAAATCCCTCAACTGATTTCTTCTGAACAAGAAACAGGATGAGACGAAAATCTATAAGACAGAGCTTTCACATGAATCTAATTCTACAAGAGCTTGCTGGGCACGGTGGCTCATGCCTGTAATCCTAGCACTCCAGGAGGCCGAGGAGGGAGGATTGTTTGAGCTCAAGAATTTGAGACCAGCCTCAGGAAGACCAAGACCCCATTTCTACAAAAAATAGAAAAATTAGCTGGGCTAAGTGGCACACACCTGTAGTCCCAGATACTTAGGAGGCTGAGGCAAGAGGATCACTTGGGCCCAGGAGTTTGAGGTAGCAGTGAGCTACAATGACACCATTGCACTCTACCCAACGTAACAGAGCAAGACTCTGTCTCGAACAAATAAATAAATAAATAATAATTTCACAATACCTTAAACTGTGTCCCCTAAAAAGATGTTTAAATCTTAACCCTCCAATACCTGTAACTATGACATAATTTGGAAACGGAGTCTTTGTAGATGATCGAGTTAATATCAGAGCATTAGGGTGAGCCCTAATCCAATATAACTGGTATTATAAAATGGAGAAATTTGGACACAGAGACAAACACGCCCACAAAGGAGAATGCCATGTGAACACGAAAGCAAAGATCAGAGTGATATATCTACAAGCCAAGGAATGGCAAAGATGGCAGCAACCCACTAGAAGCTAGGAGGGAGATATGGAGCAGAACCTGCCTCATAGCCCTCAGAAGGAACCAACCCTGCCAACTTCTTGCTCTTGGACTTCTAGCTTCCAGAACTGTAAGATAATACAGTTTCATTGTTCCAAGCCACCCAGTTTTTAGTTCTTTGCTAAGGCAGCCCTCGGAAACTAGTATGATAACTGTAAGAACTAGATTTTCATAATTTTGAAAGTCCAGATTCAAAATTAAATGGAAAAAAGACATATTTGAATTGTTTAATTTATAAAAGACATTAACTTTTCCTCCCAAACTTACCAAAGCTACTTACTAAGCTTTGCAATTCTGAAAAAGTCATCCTCTTTGAGTTTTGATTTTTTTATTTGTAAATTAAGAGTTATAAGGATAAAAATGAGATAATGTACAGTAAGTTGCTTTGCAGACTATGAAAGTTACACAAATATGAAGTACTATTATTATCAACATGATTATATGTTATCAAGTAAAAAATATAGTTACACTATATATGTGTGTATATGTATCTCAAGCCATAATTACTTACCTACAAAAGATGTGTTCACACCCTCCTAAGCACACAGGCTCCTTCAGAATATTAGCGCTGTTTGAAAAAATGAAAACGATAAAGTCTGAGGTCATTGTTAGATAAACATTTCATGTCCAACATTTCACAAATCCAAGGCCCAACACAACCGTATTTCTCTCTTTCTCAAAGCAGAAGATATCAAGGATGTATTCATTTGAAAGGCTGTCACTCTCTGGTTAATACTGTATCATAACACACCTGCAGAATTTAAATAGCAACTACCAAACTCAGTACAAGTTATAACACATTTGATAATGTATTTGTTGGGTGCTCGGCAGTTGGAAAAGGGAACAATTCAGTCCCTTTATTAAAAGGACCTGTTCTGCAAAATTTGAATTCGGTCAAAGGGCCACACTTTTGGATCCAGAAGGCTACATGTGGCTCTAAGGTTGCAGGTTCCCCACCCCAATGATTCAAAGTGTAGACCATGTATCTCAAAATATGACCCACAAGAAGAATGACCATATAATGTATTATCCATTTGAGAACATTTCTGAGAATGAAGGGGGGTGACAGCTGAATAGGATACTGGGATAACAGGTGTAAACCAACACTACCCCAGGCAAACGAGGATATCTGATCACCCTGACCATAAGAATCCATGGTTTCCCGTAAGAAAGTGTATGTTTCTTGCTATTGTTAAGTAGCCATCTATTTTCCACAGATGTTTTGTCAAAAATACAGTCGTTCTTTCAGTTCACAGAAACTTGACTGTTTTGTCCTTTAAGCAATTGCAAACAGGAATTGTCAAGCTGGCAGTCTGCAGACTGAATGAGATTCACTGCATTGAGGGAAGAGAGACATCAACAAAATATTCCCAATGTTGTCCATCAAAATACCTGCTACATTTGATAGTCCTAAGAAGGTAATGGTACTTACTAATAAACACACATTAAGTCATCATACTCACTAGATAATGTGGCCAGAGGAAAGCAAAGAAGTCTCATAAAGGAAGAGCATTTTTTGTGCTTGGTTTATTACACTAACCCTAGGACCTTTAGGAATTTACACCATTATTATCCAATTACCTCGGTACACATACCACATATCAATAAAAATAGTTCTCCACATTTCTTGAAAGATCAAAAGTATTACACTGCACATTTTAATAGATATGAACATTAAAGTGAAATTGAGCTTTTCAGAAAGAGTGCTAAACACAGTACACACCTACGATGTTATTCTCAAGATACAGAAAATGGTGCTCACTGACATTATAAAACCCATTACTTTCTAAAAACTCACCATATTTGATTTTCCCATCACACTACATAGAACATACTCATAAAAATACAACTTTTGTGATTCTGATAATTAAGATGATCTCTCTTAACATTCACGCTGGCCCTATAACTTTTGTTCATTCTTTGACCTACCAAACCTAACCTTCTCTTTCCCAATCAAGCATGTTGAATTCTATTTCACTGCAAGCTCTGCCTCTAAGATCTTGAAAGTGGTCTTATCTCACCTCCTCCCATCACAGTATCCTTCTTCTTTCTCTTTTATGACATCCCCCTGGTCAAACCTCCACCTCAGGTTGCTCTCCACCTTGAGAGAGCCCCACTCAGTTCTGTATGGATTTCCTATCCAGCCAGAGTTAACTACCTCAGAGCCATCTTCGCCCCAATTCAGCTGACCTCTCAGATACTCATGGGTGCCAATCTATAATGCTACCCGGGCCCCAGGGTCCACTTCTTCCTTGCTTGCTCAGGCCAGGGAACCACCACTATAACAAGAAAGATGTACAAATTAGTCTCTAAATTTATTTGGTAGCTTCTTCATCTTTGTATTAATATCTCTACCAAAGTAATGCATTAGTTGCTCCTTGAGCAAACAACCAAATGAACAGATGGCTGTTCAAAACAATCTCCATGCTCCTAAATCTCATTTACCTTATTGGAGCTGAATGGTATGAGCTTTTCACCACCCAAATATATTGCTACCTCTTCACCAGTAATCTTACCCCTCCCTACAGTCTCAGAGGAAAAGATTTCCTTCAGTATTCTTCCGTAAGTTGTGCTATTCTGTCTCTAGCTCCCATATCTTCCCTGCCTCCTAAAGTACTGGATTCTCATCCTGTCTTGCCTTTCTTCTTCCATTTGCATCTACACATGCACAGGTAATCTTGCCTTCAACCTAAAAGAAACTCTTTTGATCCTACCTTCCAATCTACCTTCTGCCCCATCCCTCCCCCCTTTCTTAAACAGATAAAAGTTCTTAAATAAGTGCTCTCTACCAGTTAACTCCATCTCCTTACCTTCCTAGCTTTAACTGCCACCACTCTGCTGAAACTGCTCTCCAAAGCATTTTTGGTTTTCATTTTCCCTGACACCTCTGTGAAACAGCACTGACTTCACCTTCTTTCCTAAAACCTCTCCTTCCACTGAGTTGTAATATTCTTACAGCACATTGATCTACGTATTCCAGCCTCTCCTTAGCTGCTTTTCCTTTTCCTACCTTTCAATGTAGGCGTACCCCCCAAGAGGCAGCCCACAGCCTTCTAGCTTTCTCTGGCAATACATGACTTGATTCTGTTTCTAAACTTTAAATTTCCTTTCTAAGATGGCTCTGAACTCTTTACTTCTTTATAGTTCCTACCTTTCACCCTAGCAATAAGATGCTATTAAATATCATGTAATTAGCAATAGTTTAATATCTATGAATAATTGATCAGCTATACTAATTATTCTAATGAATGAGCTAGAACTTATTTTTAGTTGTCATTCATAAATGAAAAAAAGAGCCTAGAAATGTGAAGAAGTATGTGCATGTGTGTTTACTGGGGGAGGGTGCAGGGAGGAGAGCAAGCGAACCAAGCTGGAGGTGGAGTGGTGCCAACTTCAAACTTCAGTGGAAGAGCTCAAAGGGCAAATATACTGCACTTTGGCACTGATCTGGGCCAAAGCCAGACTTTCTGAGAATGGCAGAGCTTAGCTGAAAAGAAACCATGGAATGAAAGAATTCTCAGCTGGGTGTGGTATCGTGTGCTTATTACAGTCCCAGCTACTACTTGGGAGGCTGAGACAGTAAGATCACTTGAGCCTAAGAGTTTGAGGCTGTAGTGTGCTATGATTGAGCCTGTAATTTACTACTACTACACTCTAGACTGGGCAATGCAGCAAGACCCATAGTTAAAAAAAATGAATTTTTATTACAACTAGGAGATATCTAAAAAATTGTAAAAGGATCCAACTTTAAAGCAACTATTCCACTGCCAGGAATTTGTCCTCTAGATACACTAGACACTTGTGAAAATGAAACTTCAAAACACCAAAGGTATCCAGACAAGATTCTAAAAGCTTCCAGAGACTAAAATTAAAATGTCATACACATTTTTTAAAAAGCAATCAGAATGGCATAAGACTTCGCAAGGGTAATAAGAGATGCTACAGAACTGTTGAGCAAAGTCTTCAAAATAATAACTGAAAATTATTTTGTACTTAGAATTTCTATATCTACTCAACTTCCATAATTCAAAGTTAATAGATAATAGGTAATAAGAAAACTCATTTTTAAGAGTAGGAAGTAAGAAAGTTAATAATCTCTAAAATGGACAAAAATCAAGAAATAGCAATATAAACATATTTGGAAATGTAGGTAAATGCTTGAAAAACTAAAAAAGATGAAAGAGGTTGTAACTAGAACATAAAACTCAGGGGTGATGAGAGATAAGCAAAGAATGCTTTCATTATAGTCTTTGTCCTATTGATTTGCACATATAATTATACTAATTTAAAACCATTGTAAATAAATGTGAAGGCATATAACAAGGATATTCACTCCAGCACTGCTTGTTACAGCAAAAGACTGGAAACAACCTAAATTTTTACCAATAAGGAAATGGTTAAATAAATCATAACATATCTACATGATGTATAGTATCCTCTCATCTGAGGTATATAACACTTACATCAACAAAGAGAACCTCTTAACAGACACACAAGAAATTGATAATTACGAGTTCTTGAAGAAGAGGATTCAGACTTACCTGTCATTCATTTAACAAATATTTACTAGCCATATACCGTGTTAGTATTTTAATTCTTTTCACCTATGCCTGTATTATTTTCAGTTTTTAAAAATTTAATATTAAAAAGTTCTTTAAAATCTGGTAAACCCCAAGCCATGCAACTTTTTGTCTCATTGCTCCTCAACAAAACTCTGCTCTGGTCAGGCTGGTGCCCATAAAGATTCTCAAAAAGCCAATGTCCAACTCCAACCCTATTCACTTTGCTCAGACTATTTTCCCCAGCCTGGAATATACTTCCTCCTCCCCTAACAACTACTCAAGCCCAACATATTATCCAAATACTGTTCCAGGTGATATAATATGATACTAAACAAATTAGCATAGGAATTCCTGGATTTTAGCCTCCATGCCATCACTTATGCAAATCCACACTATGCACCAGACATGATAAGAACACAAAGTTGACCATGTTCTGCTCTTTCCTAAGGGGCTTATAATCTAGGAGAGTAATCATATAAACCAAATTAACATATGACTTAAGAGACACACCAAATGGTCTAAAGTTCCAAAGAAGAGAGATGGCATCTAGGCTCTGGAATTCAACGTTGAAATGTAAATATTATATTTTGTACAGATGGTCCTCAACTTACTATGGTTCTACTTATAATTTTTCAACAAGTGTTAACACATTCAAGAGAAACCATACTTCAAATTTTGATCTT
>RJWJ010024658.1:0-24647 GCA_004363605.1 Indri indri | reverse complement strand
CTCTTGTGGTGCTTCACTTTGGATAATGGGCTTAATTTTAATCCAAGAAAGTGTAAGAGGTGCTAGATCACTGTCGTTTCTTATGATTGAGTAATATTCCATTGTAAATATATACCAAATTTTATTAATCCACTCATGGATTGACGGGCACTTGGGTTGTTTCCACATCCTTGCGATTGTGAATTGTGCTGCCATAAACCCAAAAGAGCACAAAACATTCTATGAGAAAGGGATCTTGATATGGGACACAGTGTAGGTAAAATCGGTGAGAGTCTGAAGGTAGTTGGGTCTCTTAGGAGACTGCTGTAAGCATCCAGCCACGAGATAAGGACCAGGATGAAGGCAATAGCTGTGGGAATTGAAAGACAGTGAGATAAGCCAGATTCAAGAAGGCTTTACTTTTTTCTTTATTCATTTCTTCGTAGTGCTTTGAAGTCCTCTGAGGAAAAGAATAGTGTTGACAGTTTCCTCATTTATTTGTGTTTTGTATTCATGCTATGCATGCACGGAGGTTTGAGCGTGCAAGGTTGGTGTTTAAGATGCTGCCAGTCTCCAGACATTCTGGGGGTAAGTGGCTGCATGATGATTAGAATCCTGCTGTTTTTCCTGACTCTAAACTTGAGATGCCCTAACAAGTCCGTCCCTCCATTGCCACGGGCTTTCCACAGCGCTTAACATCCCTCTGCTTCTCCAGTGGGTCTCTAAGTTTGCAGGTACTTGGGGTGGGGGAGCTTTCTAATCCTCACATAGTAACGAAAGAGAAAAAGTTATTGGGCTATACTGATCTCCTGAGAAGTTATTATCCTATTTTCTTCAGTAAGAAAGTTTGACATGCTTTCTAAAAAAAAAAAAAAATCTCTGTTTGAGGAACTCCCACTCCATATTCTCTCCTCTTAAACAATGTTTACACTTATTTATTATTTCCTTTTGACAAGTTGAGCACTAATACACTGAAGAAAAATTTTTTAAAATGTTCTGTGAACAATCTTTTGTTGTGGAATATAAAAATTATTAAAACTTCAGTTTTAAGCACATTTAAGTAAACCATCATGAAGATATTAAGCAGTGGTACTGAGTAGACTTAACGTAAGAACTCCTGTCCAGAAAGTAACTAAAACAGCGCTGTTTCCACTTGCTTTTATATCATCACTAAAAGCTGAGAACCCAACCATAAGCCTCTTGAAACCTCTTTGAATGAAGAAGCTTACTCATGGGATAATGGGGTTAAAGGACACATAATCCTTTGTAGTAACTGCTGTGTTTTCTGTTAGGTGGCCTGGGGTCACGGATGGGTGCCCCGTCTGATCATCTTATGTAGGCATTGCCACTGAGGAGAGTCAAAGTAAATTGCAGAGGTATACCTTTATGTTCTTTTTTTTTTTTTTTTTTTTGAGACAGAGTCTGGCTCTGTCACCTGGGCTAGAGTGCCGTGGCGTCAGCCTAGCTCATAGCAACCTCAAACTCCTGGGCTCAAGAAATCCTCCTGCCTCAGCTCCTGAGTAGGTGGGTACACATCTCCTGATGTTTTAACAAGTATCTAGACATGTTATTGTCTAAATTAAAAGCACAGTACGCTTCAACTATTTAACATACTTAACGGATAACTATAACTGGTCCTAGTAATTGAGACGACAAATACTTTTCAAGTACTGTGCTTTGGTTCTACCTATGCTTTGCCTATACTGCTGTAACTTTGTGCCTCTAAACATTTACTCATTATGAAGAATTTTGTGATTATATTAAGTTAAACAGATTTCTTGGAGTTTTGCTATTTATCAAATGTTGATACGTTAACCATTGGCTAGCCTCATCAATTTTTTATAGCTCTATCCTAGTATATCATGTAGAAAGCTTTTTTCCCCCTAAAATGTATTATATTCACATTTAAATAACTATTTTATATCCGGTTATTTGAAGAATAATTGCTCTTACAATTACCATCAGCCTGACAATATTATTACACCTTAGCATGTATTCTTAAAAAAAAAAGCCCTAATTTTTCCATTGTCTTTCTTTTCCCTTCTTTTCTCGTGTGTTCTTTCTCTGTGAATGGCAATATCAACTACCCCATCACTCAGCCCAGAAACCTGGACAATCACCCGTGGCCTCCTGATACTCTTATGCACCTCCCCCACCCCGATCACTTCCTCTGTATCCTTGTCTTTCCACTTGGCTCCCCTGTTCCTTAATTCAAGTTCTAATCCCTTCTCACCTAGATCACTGCATTCCCCACCTAATTCATCTCCTGTGTGCAGTCTGTCTGGTTCTTACAACTCACTCCACAGAATAACCATCTGATTCATCTTTCCTTAGCAGAATGCTTCTTGGTTTTTACAACTAAAACTACACAGTATGTTTTCCATACAATTTTTGTATCAGAAAATTTTATAAATTGCTTATTTAGCATAGCTGCATCAGTTTGAGCATCAGCTAAGTGTTTGCGTATCTCTGATATCATTGGCATTGCAAGAGGCCTTGTTATTCGTCACCAACCACTGTGGATTAGCAATCATATTGTTTGATCAGGAAATGATAGCTAGTGGATATTTGAGATGTGCTTTAGAAATATTTTAGGGATTTGGGTTGACATATTATGCATTATAATTCTTGCCACTTAAAATAATGGGAGATAAGCTCCAATTAGCATTTTGCAGAAAAATATGAGAACATCTTATTTTCATGAATTGTTGACATTAAGAGTGAGATGCATAGACTTTCTCCACACTATTGTCTTAGAGACAGTACTTAAACACAAATTTGACCCTTCTATTATCAGGTTAAATTTTTTTCTCTGGCTCCCCCAGATCCTTTTGATTAAAGTTTAAACTCTATCTTGCTTGGAGAAGCCTTCTATATCTCCCCATGACTTTTCACAGTGTACTTCAGGCTGCCTTTCTCCATCCACCACCACATGTGTCTGAATCACCTGAGATGCATGTTAAAAATGTGCATTCTCAGACTGGTTCCCAGACATACAGAATCAAAGATTATGGGGGTAAACCCTGGGAATCTTTTCCCCTCATCAAAGCTCATAGACACCACATCTGAATACCTTCACTTAAGCAGTAACTATTCTTTGTCTAGTAAAGTGCTTGTGCCGTTCCTCTGGGAAACCTATTGCCTCTTCCTCGTCCCCTACTTTGTCAAGATGCTTCACATCTGGGCTCAGGTTTGACCTTGTGCATTAACCTGATCTAACCCCAATCCACACCGTAGTATTTTTAGTTATTTTACGTGCTTTTTCTCTTCTCAACTATATTGCAGACTCTTAAAAGAGGGAGCCATGTTTTGTTCATTGCCATCTTCCCAGTATTTAGTGTGGCAAATGTCCATATGTATTTGCCTGAAAAATAAATGGATGAAAACTTTATCTGTCAAGGTGGTAAACGGTGGATGTGGGGCCTCTGGTTATATGTTATTTTACTAATATTACCAATGCTCATGTTGCATCTGCTTCCACATTTTCTTTATTATATTCTTAAGGCGATGGTTTTGGTCACAAGAATCTTGTCCTGATTCACAACTCCAATAAGCATATGTTAGTGTTATCAACACAGTCTTAGCTAAGGGTCCTGGCTGACACCGTGGGGAGCAGCTCGCCTGTGCTGCCCTCAGTAGCATCACTGATGCAGTGATACCTAACTAGCAATATTAGAAGGTTTTTAATTACTATTGTTCATTTATAATTGGATTCTTACTTTCACTATATCAATGTGACCTGATCTTTTCTTCATATCCTGCTAAATATGGGGAGAGAATAAATGGAAAAAAATTGCTTCTCTTGTCAGTTTTCATGGTAATAGAACTATTTGTTGAAACAGGAAAAAATACTAATACAACCTGTTTTTTTCCTTCTCACACTTTCATACACACATACACACTCACATACTTACATACATAGAAACACCACAAAAGCTTATTCTGTCAAATCTAGCCAAAACTAGAATAAAATTTAATACTTTTTTCTGCTTTAGTTCATTTGTCTTACCCAGTGCTGTTTCCCTTATCAGAAAAAGATAAACACTATGTAAACTCATGCGTGTGATAAATATTTAGAAAATGAGAAAGGAGCAAATGTGTCATATTTTCAAAAAATACGACAGATCTCAGGGTTATGAAGATTTCAACTTTTTTAATTATTGGGGTTCCAATAAAATTAAAGAGTAGGTAGTCTTCATTTTTATTGTTAATCATTGTCTTCCCAATATTTGTAATTGTGCGCTATGTATTGGAAAGATACATATATGGTCACATCCATGGAGTACAGAGGTAATTAACTGACTGCATTATTCTTTATTTGTATGAATGAATTAGGTGATTTGTGGGGAAAGTAGATTACATTTTTTCTGTATTCTGAAGGGCTGACTTTCCTTTTTGAAATACTCCCCAGTGAGGGCTTTTATTTGACAATTTGATTTATAGTTTTAATGTAGAAAATAATTTAATTCTATACCCATGAGATTAGTGAATATCTATTTCCATCTATATTAGCTTGTTATTCTCAGTAATTAGGGTTTAACTATGGCCATTATTAGACTTTGATTTTCATGTATTTGTGTTTCATATCTACACCATTCTGTAGTGTATTTATATTGTTAGCACATATTAGCATTATCTACATAACTTTAATTAGTAGTCATGACTAAGTATTGTGCTAAGAAATTTTTAGTCTCTGCATATAAACTTATTTTGGATTGCTGTTGTAAATACCATCAGTAATAAGGTCCCAAACAGTACACAGTAAATTGCACATATGCTTGCATTTGATCCTAGCAAAACTGAAAATATAGGAAAACCTTGGAGAGCAGGATCCAGTCTACTCTTCATTCTATCTGTCAGTGACATCTTGCCTTCTTTTTGTCACTCCGTTCAGTCAACTGTAATTTATAATTCATTTTAAAAAATACATTTTGACCAGGGAGTGAAATGATGAACTTAATTAATGACATTTTCAGTATAGAAATTAATTGTTTTACATTTAAGCTATGGCTGTTTCTTCAAAGAGGCCTTCCACAAAATCACATTATTTAAATGTTGCCTCCTTAACTTGCATGCAATTTTGGAATATGTATTTTAAAATTAATGGTAAATATATTACACTGAATGTAAGATATACACAAAATACTTATTTTTCTTCTTACTTCTGTGTGTTCAGTTTTGTAGAAGGGGGTCTATGAAACTTCCAGTAAAATGTGAAATTTAATTTAATTGAAATTCAGAGCATAAAAATATGCCCTGTATTAGTTATGTTTGGGGGAAAGGTAGTTTTGAAGTTAAAAAATGATGGACTCATAAGCTTTAGGTAGACTGGGAACCATAAATAGTGACTAAAATGTCCCTTGATATTCCCAGATAAGACCTTTCGAAAGTCTTGAGAAATTTCATAATACTTTCTGGAATGTTCCAGGTCAGAGTGATTTTTATGATCTACTCTTAGATAATGAAACCCTCAACTCCTCCTGCAGAAATGGGAAAATCTATACAGATGAGAGTATGGTCTTTGAGTTTTGTTTCTTAGATTTTGTTTCCTCCACTCTTTGCAGAAAAAGAGAGGTCACAGGTGCTACAGATATTAGGAAACTCAATTACAAGGAATCCAGTAAATAGTAAGAGGGTTTGGCATACATTCCTTCTAATAAATTACATAAGGCAGAAAGAAACATAATCTAGCCTTTGATTTCAATTATGCTGCAATTTTACTTTTTCAGAGGTCTGTTTTCCAATCCAATTTGCCTCACAGTAATTGTGAGATATTATGAAGATAAATGTAATGCAATAATAATAACATGAAAATATAATGGGAAAGAAATTGAAAATGAATAAAGTATGCTCATGTGAATTTCTTCAACTATTTAAAACCAATGTGTTTAGCACATAAAGAAGAGCCCAACCAAGGTTCAGTGAGAACTGATCATTGTGCCTTCAGATTTATAGATTTTCAGTCAGTGTATCTAAGTAGTAAATAAAGATACTGAAGTCTAAAGCCATAATAACAGGGTGTGAAAGGCAGTCTTGAAAACAGTGTTGTAGAAATTAACACCCAGGCCTTACATGTAACAGCCTCTACCTTTTTTCTCTGTTCTTGGTCTCATGTGTTAATAAAGTATACAGAAAGGAAAAATGAGTCAGGCGTTTAGCCTCACATGGGAGGAAACACTTGATTTCTCAACACATGGCATTACAGCACACATTATTTAAACATAAAATAGCAAAACCTTTTTTTTTTTTTCTTGTCCAAAATAGTTCTTTAAAAGGAAATGTAAGCTTTTTGGCATAAACTGTTGTATCACATTTTCCTATTGCCAGGTATTGGTACCAACACTTAAAGTTTTTGAACAGTTTATTCCACTTAAAATATGCAATCAATATAAATATCTCTTCTGGGTACTGCTTATACCTCCTGTTTGATAATCCAGTGCTGTCCTCATCTTTCCCTATGGTAGATGGCCAAAAGACATCTAAACACTTGTCTTGCTTCTTTTAGTGCTCTCTGCTTGCCCATCTCTCAATTGTGTAATTGTGTAACCCCCACCTCTGGGGATCTAAATTCTTTCCACATTAGAAATAAAATATCATCAGGTTTTTTTCCCAGCTTTTCCATTCTATTAGAATAGAATATATTCTAATCTATCTATTAGATTCTATTGATAGAATCTAATTCAAATGAACTTGATACAATTTCAAAATGGCAATAATTCATCTAGGTCTTTTAAATATGGAAGACCATTTTAGTAATCTTTGTTTTTTTGAGACCTTCCTTGGTTCATATAAGGATGTCTTACTTGCTTTGAATTTGCAAGCAATTAGTTTGGGAGGGTTTATTTTTAGGAAAAAAATGATGTGCAGACTCTGAGCTAGGTTTTCTGCAGTGTGCAGTGGTCTCGCAGTGGCATCTAATCTGTTTATAACCCCTGTTAAGGACACAAAATAAGACAGTCTTAATCAAATTATGTTTTACAGAATGAACTTTTACCGATTTCTTGTTGACAACATGGAGAGTTAATGTTCTTCTGCTTTTCTAGACAAGTGGTGATAGATTAGTTCTTTGTAATCATGAGTAGCGTGAAAAAAAATGAGGCAAAACACTGAGGCAGTGTTTTTAAAAAATCAGCAATTCGAGATAGGTAAATTCTGACTGCTCCCTAAGGTTACTTTGTAAATTACTGTGTATAAACTTAAGTTGGTAATAGGGCAATTCAAAAGGTAATTGACGTTATTGAGCACAGAATTAGCCTCCCCAACCTCAGTTTCAGTCTTCTCTGCATAAGGAAATGTATGAGACCTCAGTAAGAATTAACTGAACAGGTTATTGATGTTGACAAATATTAAAAAGTGTTTTACAGAGTTAAGACCTTTTCACATTTACATTGAAAGATACTATAAAAGAGGCCAGACAGCTATTATTTAATTCCAGTTTTACAAATAAGTGATAGGGGTTTCAGTGTTGCACAGGACCCAAACAGAGTGGCAAGGCTGGTGTCGAGTTCAGTTTTATTACTCTACATTCATTGATTCAGCAAATGTTTGAGGAGTGATTCATTTATGGCCTAAATCAGGTTATACAGTGGAAAATAAAGCAGAGTTCTTCCCTTGAGCAGAATTTTGATGAATACACACTTTTCTCTATCATGTAGCCCTCATTTCCAGTGTAATATCAGGGCCCTTTGTACATTTAGTGCTCTGAGCCTCTCCCTTAATTTGTCTTTGCGTGGGAGAGAATAGAAGGGTCCCAGTTGGGATTTGGGACAGGGATCAATGAAATCTCATCTTAGGAAGTAACCTTTAGGTTGAGACCTGGTGAAATGAGCCATGTGAAAAATCCAGCAAAGGGTGTTCTAGGCAAAAGAAGCAACAGATGAAAGGCGCAGTGCTGGGAGCCAGCCTGAGCAAGAAGGCGAGTGCGGTCGGAGTGAAGGGAGCAAGGAACGGCGGACTCAGTCTGGAGAGCCAACAGGAGCCAGATCAGATGGGACCTTGGCTCACAAAAAAGGCTTCTTCCTGCAACAAAATAAGGCAAAGAATCAAAGAAGTCTGTGTGGGCTGCTGTAACAAAGTATCAAAAACCTAGTATATAAACGAGAGAAGTTTATTTCTCATAATTCTGGAGGCTGGGATGTCCAGGATCAAGGCACCAGCAGAGTTGGTGTCAGGTGAGGGCTGCTTCTTGGTTCACAGACAGCTGTCTTTTGGCTGTGTCCTCACATGGCAGAGGGCAAGGGAACTCTCTGCAATCTTGTTTGGGGGCTCTGCCCTCATGATCTAATCTCCCAAAGGCCCCACCTCCAAATACCATCGCATGGGGCATTTGGAATTAACATATGAATTTGGGGTGAGACACAAACATTCGATCTATAGCAGGTATCATCTGGTTTATGCTTAAATAGACTGTTTTGGCCACCGTATTGAGAGTGGATTGAGGGGCCAAGAAGGAAGCAGGGAGAGGCCAGGTTCACTAACATCCATAGCACTTTGTAGGTGTTCAGGTAAGAGACTATGGTGCCTCCGAGGACCAGGACAGTGAAGAAAAGTGAACTGATGTGAAAAAAATCCCACAGGGCCTTGTAGCTTCAGACCAAGAAAGTTGTATTTTTTTAAAATATTGCTCATATTTTTTTCTGATATTTCTGATCTCTGCAGCCCAGCCTTACTTTCCTTGAAATCTCTGCATGACCATGCATTCCTCAGCACTTTCTTATGACATCCATACATAGAAATTACTGTTTATTCGTAGTATCTCCTCTTAATTACCAATCCAATACTTGGGAAAACACCACATTTTATTTGGGAAAGTATTAAAATGTGAGTAATGAAGTGATTATAATGTAAACTGCATTCACCATAATTAAGTACTATAGTACAGGAAGGTAGTAATTTTTTAAATAAATTGCTTGCTGAAAACACCAGTAAGCAGGGTTTTCCTTCAATAGAATTCATTGCTTCATATCAGCAAAACAATATTATTATGAACTGTCGGGTGAGATCTATAAATTGCACTGATATGTTTTAGTTGTATTGATGTAAATGGGTTTATACCTTGCAATTTCTGAGTCTAATTTGCCAACTTGTATTCTTATAAGGAAATCATGTTTAATAACCATAAACCCATACCAATTCTCTGAAAATAGGGTTTTGCTACCTTTTAAATTGTATGTAATTTTTTTGTTTATATTACATTGTATTTTTTAAAATTTTTATTTTAAACAAATTGTAATAAAAATTTTCCTTCCTTCTAAAAGTTTGATAGATTAATCTATTTAAATTTGAATTAAATAATAATGTAGTAACGTGAAATGCTTATAACATTTTATTCTGTTACCACATTTGAAAAAATACTGGCTAGTTTATGTTTGTAATTTGAGATAAGAAAAGTATTAGTTTTCCCAAGGGCTGTGTGTGTGCGCCCACACGTCAAGTAGATAAATCTAATTTGGAATCATAGGGAGTGGGGTGCTCGGTGCTCTCTTTTCCTGTGTTTATGGCCCTCATCACTGGGGTGTCACTGACTCATGTGACTCGCCCTTGCAGTACCTTCGGAACACTGACTGACCGTGTTCCCCAAGGCACTATGGGAAACGCAACGTTTCCAGTTCTCTAGCACTGCGGTCCCCAACCCCGGGGCTGTGGACCTGTGCAGGCCAAGGGGTGTCCCTCTGTATTCGCAGCCGCCCCCATCGCTCGCATCACTGCATAAGCCCCGCCTCCTGTCAATCAGCAGCAGTGTTAGATGCTCATGGGAGCACGAACCCTACTGTGAACTGCACGCAAGGGATCCAGGTTGTGCTCCTTACGAGAACCTAATGCCTGGTTGTCGAGGTGGATTTGAGGCGGCGGTGCCAGCTCTGGGGGGGCGGCTGCAAATACAGATCATCAGTAGCAGAGAGGTTTGCATAATACATGTAACGCACTTGTATCATCCCTAAACCGCCCGCCTCCCCCCAAAAAATTGTCTTCCGTGAAATTGGTCCCTGGTGCCAAAAAGGTTGGGGACCACTGCTCTAACACCGCGTTACTTCCTGAGACTGGAGGAAGGAGTTTCCTGAGGGCCTTGGGAAGCTCTGCTTTGACATTGAATTTAGCAAATTTTGTGACGTGATTCTGATGAATCTACAGCAGGTAAAGGATCTACCCTTTCATTTCATATCTAGAATTGTCCAAACCCTAAACAACTTTGTGGCAGGAGAATACAGTTAGGAGGAAAAATAGCCATGGCTCTGGTGGTAATTAGTGGGTCACTTAAATGTTATCTGTGAAATAGATGTGATAATAAGGCTTACTGTAAGGGTTAAATTAAACAAGGCAGCACAATACCAGATGTGTAATTTCCAATAATTATTAACTATTATTATTAATGTTGCTATCGTTTTGGTTAAGCACCCAAGATGTTGCCTGGCACATGATAGCTACTTATATTGGCTATAGCGAAAATGACAACTTCCTGTTGCATGTGGTGGGCCTAGTCGCAGGTTCAGCTGGAGAGAGTGCTGGGACCGTCTCTCCCTCTCCTCTCTTTTGCTCTCACTCTCTCTTCCTCCTTTTCTGTTTTTGTCTACTTTTGTCTTTGCCTTACTGTTTCCACTCTGTTTCTCTGCTTTTGTATGATGTCCTCCTCTAAAACTATCTTTTTAAAAATCTTTCCTCTCATTGTCTCCTTCCTGCCTCCATCTCTCTGCCTTTCTTCTCTGCGCCTCTGCACCTCTTCGAGTCTCCCTTTTTTCTGTCCCCCCCCTCCCCTCCCCTCTGCCTCCTGCTGGTCCTGCACTCTTGTGTGTCTCTTCTCTGTCCCTCCTCCTCTCTGTGTCTGTCACCTTGTCTTTGTCTTTTTATCTGTGCGCCTCCTTCCCTGCTACTTCTTTTGTGTGGGGTATGATTCTCGACAGACTCTAACAACAATGCTGGTAGCACCACAGAAAAGAAAGCACTACTTCTCCCACCCCCCAGCAACAATCCAATTATCTCCATCCCCGCAGGACTGGACGAAATACTGTGTTTTCCCAGGTCTCGGGGCAGGAGCTTTGTTCCACCCAAGTCTCTTGGACTCAAAGTGGGTTGGGTGCCATGATAATGGATACTGTAGCTTATTAGGTATATATTATGTAGCAGGTCCTGTGCTACACATTTTTATAACTGATTACATTCTCATGGCATCTTTGAGTCTTAAGAACTATACTATCCCCATTAAACAAATGAGGAAATTGAGCTTTAGAAAATTAAGTATCTTGCTCAAGGTCATGTATAAAGTAAATAACTGAGCTGACATTAGAATATAGACTGTCTGGGCCAAGCCCTGGGTTCCTAATGCCACACATACCACCGTGTCACAGGAGCTCAAATTCTCTGAGTCTCCATTTCTACATCTAGAAAATGATGCGTTTGATTTCAATATTTATACTATTTAGTACCTATAATATTAATTTTGCAGTTGATCTGCAATATATTATAAATGTATTCAAGTGTCCTCTGCTCCTTCTCAATACCTTTCAGTGCTCTCTCTCTCTTTTTAAATTTTTTAAATACAAATTTGTGGGGTTTTCTTTAACACATGGTTTCAGATCTGCCAGTGCTCCAGTAACACAGCCATTAGGGAGAAAATCAGCATCGGTTGCCCACTGTGGGCATAGAAACAGACTTGGCTCATCTAAGCCAGCCCTCAGCAATGCTCTGTTTCCTTCAGAAATGGGGGGTTGAAGTCCAAAGACCTCTTATATTTAATGACTTAATGACATGCCAAATCATATCATTTTATACAGCTA
The DNA here is from genome assembly GCA_004363605.1 of Indri indri. NCBI lineage: Eukaryota > Metazoa > Chordata > Mammalia > Primates > Indriidae > Indri > Indri indri. The sequence goes on along the minus strand of RJWJ010024658.1, from coordinate 12,897 downwards.
GAAAATGTAATAAGTAATGGATTAGACCTTTTTCTTTGAATATTATAAATCAAAGCTACTATAGGCACAAATATTTGTGTCTGTCCTGCACCTATTTTTTTTCTTAAATTAGTTTCCTGATTTTTTAAATTTCTCACTGTTTTTTATTTCCTTTCAAGAGATCCTCTACTTTATCCTATAGGGATATATATATATGTGTGTGTGCGTGTGTGTGTGTGTGTGTGTGTGTGTATACGTAAATATAATTTTGTATATTTTAACCATAATTTGAATTTTATCATCTAAAATATCTTTACAATCTCTAATATTTTGTTCTAATGAATTGAAAAAAGAAGCTTTAAATGTCATAGTTTTCCATGAAATTTAGCCAATTTCGTGTAACTTTAGAGGAGGTTTTTTAATGACTTTTAAAATTATTACCAGTAATAGATGCAGCAGTTTAAATATCTGTTAGTATGACTGTGTCAGGGATGATAATCAAGCTCCTCAATTAAAAAAAACTGTATATGCTTAAAATTTCCTTTATTGGGAAGTCAAGTAGAGTTACTTTTATTGTTAAAATTCTATTTCAAGATTAGTACCCCAAAGGGACCTGCACCTCAACTCTGATGTAATGCTAGCACTTAGGACATTGTTTAAAATTAGGAAAATGTTAACATTACTCTTTACTCATTACCGTTTACTTTTCTGAAAATAACTTGCTAATTCAAGTTAATGGTTTTTAAATACTGTTTTTGGAAGATGGTATATGAATAGTAAGTTAACATTTTTAATTCCAAAATCCATTTTTGAAACACTTTTATCTGAGACCTAATCCCATAGTGCCCTCTGGGTGGACTCCACCGAGTGGGGACAGTCTTGCAGAGCTTTTGGGACCTCAGTGTTATTCCGTGGAGCTATGGTTTTAGGGTGTTCATGAACCCAATCTTTGGCTCTTAACTTTCCATTGAATGTTTGAATATGTTCTGAAGAATGATAATTAAGACATTTTAGCATATTAGGTTTTTATAAAACATTTTGCTACAAGAACAAAGAAAGAAGGTTTTTTGCCTAATCGTATGGCTCTACTGAAGCAAAACCGAATAGTTTTTACTTTCTTAATTTTAATAGATAGAGTATAGCAGAATCATCCTGGGAGAATTAAACCCCAGGTCATTATTTCTTCCTTGAAGAAATGAGTCTTACTTATAAGAGACAAGAGGCAGATGGCGTAATACAAAGAATTCTGCGACTCCGCTGCTCCGATGTGTTTCCAGATGGGTCATTCACTGCTCTGCACCTTTGCTGGCACATAAAAGAGCTGGAGGTCTGTTCAAGGACTAATATCATTAGACTCTAATTGTTTTTATTTATTCAAGATATACTTATTTTCTTCTGTCTGATACTTTAATGGATTTTATGCATATATAAATTGTGTAAATTTGAAATAATGTGACATACAGCATTATTATCTCACTGTGTGTGCAAAATATTTAATAGCATGACCTCCAAAATTAACGTTTCACTCTTAAAGAACTGAGAAGTTTCAAAGATGGGTGGTTAAGTTATTTGTATATTTTGTTTACAATATTCCATGTGACAACATTGCTTTGGCTAATAAACCAATAAAACTGCCATTGGTCATTGGAATTCTTGGGAGTTCCACAAATTTTGAATTGGTGGAGGTTTCAGGGAATATATAGCTTGCATAAAATGTGAATACTGTGTACATTGTTTTATGTAATATTTTGAAGCCATCTGTGGTTTGCAAAAAATTAATTTACTCATTCAACAATCCACCTGAGTTGTGTAAGCCGCTAGGGCACAAAAATGAACCAAATAGACGTAGCATCTTCCCTCATGAAGCTTTCAAGATAGAGTCACAAATTGACATTTTAGTAAATATGTAAGGATCTCCTATTTATAGTTTTAAAATATAATAAATAACCTCTGCTGAAATAAACTCGTTGTAATAGAAGTATACCCAAGCCAAACATTTTGATATTTCACAGAGGCAGGTTAGAAACTCTTAGGAGGAAAAAATTATCTTTAACTCAGTTAGCCTTTGCAATTTGATAAATCAGAGAGCACAGGCATTTAATGAGGCATTAAGCAAATTCAGAGTAAACACACTTGTGTTTCATTTATGGTTCATCCCTATTCCTCTACTACTTATTGTCAATAAGTCCAACTATATAAATGATGTGTGTGGGTTTGCAGCGTATCTGTCGCATCTCTATGCAGTATTTTCTATTTCCTGTAGTTACCATAAGCTATGAGAGCCATCTGCGTTAGTAACTCATTTTGTCCCACATATTAGAGATGTGAGACAACTTTGAACAATAATGGAGTACTTCCCTCCTAAATTAGTTATAGCTTGAAAGATAGAATTTATAGTACCTAGACTATATGTATTATCATATGTACTAATGCAATATTTTGTTAGGTTGCAATTTGTGTAATAGGGTGTTAAAATGGAAGCCTTGGCTGAGACATGTTATAAAGGCATACTTTGCCTAGGCTTCCCTCAGAGAGAACCGCTGGGACCCAACGTCCCCTCAGTTCTAAAATAAGAAGGGTACAGGAGGCTACAACCTACCCTATGCCTAGTGACAGAATCTCCAAGGAGATTTCCGCGGAGAACCCTGCTGGGCATCCCATCATTCCGCCTTCCCAGGAGCAATGCCCCATTGACCTCAGATTAAGAGAGGGGATTTAAGGAGGTCGATCTAAGGGCCCAACATGAATCCCCAGTTTAGACATATGCCTGGGAAATTAAAGCCAAATTATAATGAGAGAGAGAGGTGGGTACTTTGGGATAAACCTCTTGAAGTTTGTGCGAGTTTCCCAAGATAGATCTCAGAAGATTCATCTGAGATTTAACAACTTCAACAACTGTGACAGGAAAGGAAGGAGGCAGGACTGCTTGGTCCAGGGAAGCCCTCGGCCGGCCACACAGACGTGACGGAGTCTCCGCCAGCTCTGCTGGAGCCACGAGCAGAATGCACGTTAGGCGAGTGTCTGCCGGGGGAGCCGCCAGGCCCTCGTGCCAGCGTCGTGCTCACCCGTGCGCTGCGGTGACGCTGAGAAGAAAAGCCAGGCCAACTGGGATGAAGCTGCCAGCTGGAGGCTGCCTCACAGATGGGCATCATGGGCTTTCTGGAAGAAAAGTCTGGGTGGGACGTATTCATTTGTAAAAATCCCCCAGCATTTCTGTCGATACTCATATAATAAAAGTCTTTCATGTACTTTTAGTTACCCACCAGTCTTGCTGAAGTAATTAAAAATTTCCGTTCTATTGTAATAATCAAAACTTTGAATTTTTTTCAATTTTCCCTCTCCCTCCAACCCCAGCACCTATTTGACTATTTTCTTTCCCCACTTTGTTCTTTAACTCCTCTTTCCCTCGCTTTCTAGAGGTAGTTTCTAATCCTCCCAGTTTGGACCAGAGAGGAAGGGCCTTAGCGGAATAGGAGATACTGCTGAGGGCCCCTGACCCACAGGTGTGCGATTCCTGATTCTCTCTCATGAAACTGTCTTGTGATAAATGGGACTTCATGGAATGATAAAAGTATCAGATGCTTTTGATGTATTTTCGTTAATAATAATAACTACCACTGATCTGGCAGACACTCTACCAAGCAATGTATTAAACTCTGTCTAATCTTAATCCTTACACCAATCCTCATACACAAGCAACAAACCCCACTGGTGGATGGAGGAGCTGGAATCTGATGTCTGAGGATTCCAGAGCCCTTGCTCCTGCGCTGCCCAAATGTGGGGTAGACCTTTTAAATGGTTTCTGTATTCTGTGCTTTATATTTGCTTTTGGCCCAATAAAACTCAAGTTTGATTATATTTACCAATTACTGATCTTACTGTTAGTACAAATCGAGTGAGTAAATACAATTATTAATAACTATCTAGAACAAATTAAAGAAGTTCGACTTGGAATTTCCCTGACTTTTTGGAAGGTAGTTTTAAATATAAAAATACATTTTTCTTTTGTTTTAGGAAATTATATTTTAAAATGCAAGTTGCAAATAGAATGACTTTGTTAGGGAAGAAGGAGGAGCTGAGAATTATGAATCTGCTTTAACTAAATCTTGCTTTTGACTGTTGCTCAAGTGTTTTTTATACAGTAAGGTTCCCCAGATGTTTGTTTGAAAATTGTTTTGGTGTTTATCATATGAAATAGAACAAATAATGGTGGTTAGTTCTATTTTTTTAATGTAAGAATAATACAGAAGTTAAGGGGGGTTTTTTTTGCTGTTTTTCTTTACAAAAAACATAAATGAAATGGAAGCAAATTTCACTTCCCTTTATAATAAGTACAGTAATAGGCTTTTAGCTTTTAATCTTGGTTGATTCTCCTATGGGAGATTCTATCATTATAAACTTCCTGAGTTATTCAGAATTCATCTTTTCCATATTTATGAGAGGTACAGCTTCATATTTTTAAAAAGAATAGTTCATTTCCCCAAATAGAAATCTTAGCACTGCCAATTTTAGCAACATTTTATTATGAGCAGTTGTCACCATTTTCATCGTCGACATTTAATTGGTTTCCTTTCAAAACCAGGAAAGGATCCATTCAGCAGATATTTATGGTGCAGGCACAGTTCTAGGCGGTGTGGATGAAATGGTGAACAAACAGCTGACATTCTTCATGGATATCATATTCCTAAAGAAGTGAAAGAAACAATTAAAAATAAACAAGGAAGAAAAATATCTAGCATGCCCCATGATAATAAGTGCTATGGTAAAAAAAAAAAAATTAAGAAGGATATTAGGACAGGGAGTGGTGATAGGATGGGAGAGGATGATGTTTTGAAATTTCAAACTGGGAATTTGTTATTGAGAAAATAACATTTGAATAAAAAAAAAACATGAAGGTCAGGAAATGAGGCAGAAAAATATCTAGGGGATGAACATCCTAGGGAGGGAGAACAACAAGTGCAAAGGTCCTGAAGCAGGAACGTGCTTGACATAGTAAATAAGGAGCAGGGAGGTCCATATGGCTCATGCAGAGTGGACAGAGGAATGAACAGAGAAAATAAGGATAGAGAAGTAATAGGAGACACAGCAGGTAAAGTCTTGTAAGTCATCTTGGAACTAGGGTTTTTGTGCTTGTGAGATGAGATGCATAGAAGTATTTTTGTCAGAGGAGTGACAATGGTCTGACTTCCATTTCAGCATGCATTGAGAATATACTGTAAACAAGGCAGGGGAAGAAGATGCAGAGAGATTAGATAGGCAGCTATTGTAATAGTGCAAGTGAAAGGCGGTGTTGACCTGAACCTTTGTAGTAGTGATGGAGATGGGGAGAAGGGGAGGTTTTCTGGGTATATTTTGAAGATGGAGCTCATGGGATTTCCTAATGGGTTGGCAGTGGAAATGAAATAAAGACAGGACTCTAGCCCGCCTTAAAGATTTTTGGCATGAACAAGCAGAGAAGATGGAGTTGCCACAATATGTGAATATCTGTACTCTAATCGAAATCACATATGCATGTGGTGTTTACTTGTCATAATACAAGGTATTGCTACAAAAGAGAGAGGAAAACTAAATTGGCTGCAGTTAAAGTAAAGCCACATGAATCCTATAGATGTCCTCAGGCTGTACATAGTACTGATAAAGTAAGTAGAAGTGAGTGATGTCACACATACACCTCTAGATACTAGAAGCAGAAATGAGCCAAACTTGGTAGCAGTGGGTAAAAATTACTATGCGAAGGCGGCGATCAGTTCTGTCCATGAGAATTCTGATAGTCAGATCAGATCTTCAGTCATTGTGAAGGCAAATGCTTCTAGCTAAGTTCCTTTCTTTTCCAAATTCAAATGACAACTTAAAATCTGTGCAGATAAGTACCATGATATTGAATTTAAGACTAAGGTATGGACTTGATCTGAATACTGGCATTCCCAGGGTAATTCAAGGGCACATTTCCAAGTCTGATCATTCATGTAGTTGTTCATTTACTATTGCTTTAGAATGTATTTCATGAATATCACTGTGTCAGGCACGATCATCAAACTCCTGACTTAAAAAGCTGTAACATGCTAAAAATCTTATAATGCCCTTTGTTTGATCCTGGGCAACGAGGAGAGCAGCTTTGTTGCAGAAGCACTAGCTGTTATGAAAAAGTGTAGGAAGATGGATTTAACATCTCAGTGTTACTATGCACTCTAATGTAACATGACAATATTTTTGCACACTGCCTTTGACTGTCTTTCCAGGACGTAATGAAGAATTAATTAAATAATGGCCATGAAGTATGCACTTGAGGGAATATACTGAGCAAAAGGAGTAGCAACAGCTTTCCTAATACATCCCATTAATTGTATCTTTTATATCTTCTCACTTTGTCTGATGAGGTTACTAAATGTAAAATTTGTGTGCATTCTTAAATTCTATAGGTATTTTCTTAGTATCTCTCTTCTATTACACTGCTCGCATAACATAACTCATCCAGAGCGCCAAATTTAAAAAGTGTCTAAAATGCACAAAGATTGCATTTGAAATGTGTACTAATTACAAGGACATTGGTTTGATATGCTGTAGATGCTCTCCTGTTTTGAAAATACAGTCTGTTTGTTCATTGCTTAAAAATCATGTTCCCTGTTAAACTGCCAACAATTGCTGAAAAAGTGGAAAAACAACGTGAGCAAGCTGCTGATAAAAGAGTTCAGACCTCGGAGCCCTATAGATCTGGGCTTGAATCCTAATCCCGTCAGGTTTTCTTCCTTCACCTCTCTAAGCCTCAGTTTCCTTGTGTGTGGAAAGGGTCCTCATGTGATTAATGGACAAATAACAGAGTAAATGGGGAATTACTTTCTCCCCATTTAGAAACCCACTCTGTGTGTGTGTGCACACATGCGTGTGTGTATTATGTCTATTGGAGGATCAGAAAGATTAAAAATGGAAGACTAACTTCATAGTGTGTCAGTGAAACCAGTAAAGATCCATGGCCCAGACCACAAAGTGTAGATTCCATGCTAAGTAAGCTGAAATTGGGATCATATTGAGGAAAGATACCAAAAGAAAAAAACATAGCTCTCCTAACTCCAGTAGGGTATAGATTCTCTAAGAGTATCAGGTCCTCTGAAAGGCGCAAAGTTGCTTATTGGAAGTAGGTATATAGGAGTGGCAGATTTCACAAAAACAAGGAAAGATGCATGAGAGAGACTCCATTTTACTCACTGGGATAGCAGAGAAGGCAAACTAGAAGAGGTACAGCCCATATTTAATTCTGGGAACCCACCTTTTGACCCAGAAAAAACAGCCTAGAGGTTAGATGGATGGAACATAGTGAGCTTTACCACCAATGCACTGAGGACCCTGGTGGGCACAGGATACATCCCAGAATGCAGGGCCAGGATGCACCCCAACCCTTGCTCACACCTTGGTAAAGGAGGCGCCCAGAGCTGAGTCATTATGTACCCACGGGGCAGAGGCTTCTAGACTTGGTGAAATCAAAGGAAAATGACCAATTGGAAAAATTATCTGTAAAACATAAAACAGCAAAATACTCAGTTTATTAAAAATTGAAAAGTGATTTTAAATGAACAACAAAGACTGGGAGAGGTACAAAAGTAGTTTGCATGTTCTATGGTTTGGCATGTCCACTTCTATGATATTAATATATATTATATAAATAAAGCCTTAACAGTGGCTACCTCTCAAAAATGAGATCTAGAGGGGAATTATCTTTTTCACTTCATAATTTCCTATTTTTTAAAAATTTTTAAATTAAGAATATGATTTATTCTCTTTTATTATTTAAAGTTTTAAAAAATGAAGGAAAAGGGTGGTATACCCCAAAGTGCCCAGCACAGGGCTGGGTTCATAGTAGGCAGAAGCTAGTGTCCTAGAACTCAACTGCTAGTGTAGATAAGTTGTTCAAATCCTGCCCTCACTTAGAAGCAGCGATTTGATCATGTATAGAGGAAAGACTGTAGATTTTTTAAACCAAGAATCATTAGTATTGGTAACGAGATATTTATTTTTAGAATCACTTAGCCTCTCGACCTTTGATTTGTCGTACTATTTGACCATTAGACAATGGCTATGAATGGATGGTAAGTAAAGTAAATATTATTAACCTGAACATGATCTTTCATTAGCTCCTGTAGTATGCAGTGCTACTGAACTCAAAAGATTCTTGTTTTAGTAGGTTAATTTCTGCTACAGAGGGAGTTATTGAAATTTACATTTGCTTTGTGTTTAACTATCTGTAGAAAATGACTTTAGATACCTTTGCCTAGGAAAAGGGCAGAATATTAATATTGTGTAATTATCATTTCCCTTACGTCCCAGAACATTTGTTCCTAAAAAAGATTCAGGGACACTGAAAAAGACCTTTTTTTGTTTATCTCCTTGAAAAGTTATAAGACAGCATTGCTCTATTACCTTCTAGCAATAATACAGCTAATTGTTATTAAAACTGAAAATAGACAACTTACAAAGTAACTCTGCTATTCATTCTTGGTAATAGTTAAGACCTTCAAAAAAGTCTCGATAAATTTCCCCTTAAATGTCATTATAAATTTGTATTTAAGCAAAAGGAGCAAATAATGTGGAGACTTTGCATGCATAGATCCATAAGCTACAGGCAGGGATTGAGAAGGCCCCGAGTGCACCCAGGCCTTGGGGATGCAGTGAGACAGCCAGTTCTTTCGTAGGGCGTCGCCACCTTCCTCTCCATGGTGTTTTCTCTTCCTATTTTTTTTTTGTTTACACCATTTCAGTCTTTTATTCCTTTGCCAAATGATTCACCTTCTCTACTTTACATCTGCAACAGAATGCAATCAATGTGCTGCAGGCTGGACAGGGAGTGGTTTATCTGCACTATGCTGCACAATGTGTACCATTATTGTTGCTAAGAGTGAGTGCCTGTTTTTTAATTGAATTATAACACAAGCCATCAGGAAAGAAAAAGCTAGAATAGTCACTAGATTATCTTTACTTACTAGTCTTTTCTCCTTTCCACCTATTATGTTTAAATTTACTTGAAATTAATCAGAAGAAAAAGAAACAGAAACACAACTAAAAGAAATGCTGAAATTCAGATGAATGTTTCTATCACATAACAGTTCCTAAAAGAAAGATTAGGTATACAAGAAAAATTGAAAAAATAAGAGATTAAGTTTATAATATTTTCAGACACTTTTCTGATTTTGATCTACTTCTAATTAAAGTTTCACCCAGAACAGGGAGGTTATTGTGTGGCAGATTCCCTTTGGAGGACTTCAGAGTATCTACTAGCATAGAATCCAGGAACAGGACAGTCGATAGATTAAAAATAGGTGATAGATTATCCTGTGTGTGTGTGTGTGTGTGTGTGTGTGTGTGTGTGTGTGTGTGTATGAAGGGGAGTGACAGCTTTGTAATTGTTTCATAATATGTCCAAAGTTATTTCATTGAAGGCTAAAGAATTTTAAAAGGTATCTTCATGTACTGGAATTTTGTTGCAGTCATTGTCTGGGATTTGGCATTTCTCCCCTTGGTATGAACATTTTGCCCTCTAAATAGCAGTTGTAACGAAGGGATTTCCCCTGTAAAAACATTTCTGGTGCCCTTGTTATCTCTTTAAGATACTTGATTTTCCAGGACTTCCTTTTAAAAGATTCTGGATATCGGTCTATGTTGCTCAAAGTTTGACACTGACATTGTCATTTAAGCAAGGTGGCTTGGGCGGAATTTCCTCCTTGGGGGAGTGGAGGATGCGACTGTAAACGTGTCTAACTTTAGTCCAGAGCTTTCTCTCCAGTGACCATGTGACTGACTATCACTGAGCATCTAGATACTTGGGTGCCCTTGAGCCAGAGCTCTGGTGGGGTCTTTGGGGGCCCTTCTATTAAATCTGAGATAAAGCTACTTTCAAAAGAAATTCCATTTTCAGCCACAAATCAGTGACCATTTTCGTGGAAACACTGAGTAACTGTTTTGACACTGGAGTCTGCCATGTGAAGACAAGTCACGGGGAGCCCCACTCTTTGCCAGCCATCAGCTCCAGAGCACCCATTTGCACACTTAATGACAAGGGAGTCTTTCTACGGTTTTCTACCCCAAATTATTCAGCCATGTAATAATATGTATTTGTGACAGGGAAAGCGTTTGAACTGTAAAAACTGCCTTTCTTTACCCATATTTAATTTCGAGGAGATGGGGAAGCCTCAGCCAAGCCAGAATTTACTCACTTAATGGTCTGTGATAGACAACATGTAACTATGGCGGTGGCAATCAGAAAAGAAAACAATTTGAAACTTACGGACATTCAAAATGAGCAAATAGTTAGGTTTCAGAGAAATCGGTTCTTATGTCAAACACCTAGATGAACAGTTTGCAGTCTGTCTTTATAGACAGCATTTCTTGAGCAAAGAAGAAAAATGGTTCTTCAAAGGTTCTTTCTAACTACATCAGTTTCTGTTCCATATAGAACACTTTCGGAAGTCCCCACCCAAAAGTGGTCTATTTAATTTTCAGAAGAGAAAATAATATTTAGTTAGCACAAACAGAAAAATGGCTTGGCTATTTTTTAAACAAGGAAAATTAGTATTGATGAATAGATAGGCTGACTGGGGAAGATCCTAGGCGTCCCAGCTCTTGCAGGGGCTCAGATCCCCATCTGTCTGTCAGTGCCCATGAGCAAGGTGCTCTAAGTGTTGGCTGCTAACAGCTGGAAACCGTCTACTACTCTGAAGAACTGCCCTCGGCCCAGCAGGAACTGCTAAGTTACAGGCCCATTCCCTACCAGTGACACTGGGGTGTGGAAGACGGGCTCTTTGCCTCAGGTGGAATAAACTCTGCTGGGCAACCGACACCCATTGCCTGCAAGCAGTCAAGGTGAAGCTAGACACCAGCTGAGATCATGTTCTTCTGTTCTGCTGCCTGACCCTTGTCTCTGAGAGTGCCCCTCAGTAGGACGTGCGCCAGAACCTGTCTCTGGGCCAGACAAAGAAGAATCCTATATTTCTTCAACTACGCTGTTACATTACTGGCTTCAAATGTAAGAGACACTGAAAGTGACCAGAAAGCCATGTGTCACTTATGCTACATAGCACTAGTCATCATGCTAAACTGAAAGAATGATAACAGTAATGGATGTTTTCTCAAAACTGGTATCCTAATTTTGAAAAGATGATGCTCAATGGAAGAGAAAGAGGCACATGTAATGACTAAAAAATTCTGGCGTATGGGTCATTCAGTTTTCCTTTTTTGACAATTTCTAAAAATTTTGCTTATTTTAAAAGTCATGAGGCTGCATTTCGATAGGTATAGAGAAACAGTATAATGATGGGGATTAAATGCGCAGTGATTACATTCTAAATCTTAAGAAATGTAAAGCATTTCATAACACATCTTTTAGGGATGTCTGTGTCTTTATAAATTATAAATTAGGAAATGTGTAGAAAGAGTGACAGTGGTAGAAGTGATAAAGGCTTTCCAAGAAAATTGAAAGAAATTTGGAATTAAGATTCAAGAATCTTCTCTGTTGCCAGATATTGTTACTACCTTCTAGCTTTTAATTTGCATATAAATTTATTGTAGTATAGCATCTCACTAATATGCGTTTTCCCCCACACAGTAATTATTCAGGCAAATCTTTAATTAGATTGAGGCAAAATAAATATTCATATACCCTAATTTTAAATAATTTGTACCTTCTATTATGATTTAAAAATGATAAATTCCCATTACCTTATCAATTCTTTTTATCTACTGGTTTTGAAAAGACAAGCTCATCCTTTCATTTGATCACATTCTGCACATGTGAATTTCAATATTTGCTTTCTTATTAAGGTATAGAGTGTTCATGTTCTCAGTTTGATAATGGGTACTCTATGAGATTTTGTTTTTAGTGATGGTGCCTTAGAGATAAAATCAATCACTTTCTTACCATGCAGAGAATGATATAACAGTACAGTGACGAGGACAGAGTTCTTACCTGGCAAAGTGACATTATTCTCTTTAATTCCTTACTCTTCATAGAGCAAATAAAGATTAATTCACTATTTTGTTTCCAGTGTCAAATACCCTAGAGGAGTTTCTGCTTATTATAATGGCACATATTATCCAATCCTCATCGTAGAAACACAAAGATGTGTTCAGAAAAGTAGTTTTATTTTCTGGTTCCTCAGTAGGGTCATGATAGTGACCCAAGATTTCTACCACAAGAACTGGCATAGCCAACTTTGATCATAAGGAGTTAAACAACTGGCCTCAGATAATTATCCTAAAGCCAGAAACTTATGTAGAGTCAGTCCAACGAGAAAGCTTAAATGTTTTTCTTAATCGTGATATAAATGTTAAATTCCATTCTTGGGATACTTCACTTAGTAGAATGCGTTCCAGCTCTATCCAGGAGTATACAAGAGGTGCTATATCACTATTGTTTCTTAAAGCTGAATAGTACTCCATGGTATACATATACCACATTTTATTAATCCACTCATGTATTGATGGACACTTGGGTTGTTTCCACATCTTTGCAATTGTGAATTGTGTTGCTATAAACATTCGGGTACAGGTGTCTTTTTCATAGAGCGACTTTTGTTCTTTGGGGTAGATGCCCAGTAATGGGATTGCTGGATCAAATTGTAATTCTACCTGTATCTCTTTAAGGTATCTCCATATTGCTTTCCACAGAGGTTGTGCTAGTTTGCAGTCCTGCCAGCAGTGTATGAGTGTATCTCTCCGCATCCACGACAACATTCATTGTTTTGGGACTTTTTGATAAAGGCCAGTCTCACTGGAGAGAAGTGATATCTCATTGTGGTTTTGATTTGCATTTCCCTGATGATTAGAGATGTTGAGCATTTTTTCATATGTTTTTGGGCCATTATTCTGTCTTCTTTTGAAAAGTTTCTGTTCATGTCCTTTGCCCACTTTTTGATAGGGTCGTTTGATTTTTTC
>RJWJ010024657.1:0-24649 GCA_004363605.1 Indri indri | reverse complement strand
GGCATCCTGAGGCTGGCACGATTCCTTCTGGATGGCAAAGACAGCAACCAGTGACAGCTCCCCAAGTGTCTCTTGTAACACAGCCAAGGCTCAGGCAGGGCAAGAATGAGCCAATGCTCCTTAGTCTAATAATGGTGGAGGGAAATTAGGCAGAGGGGGAGTTTTTCCTAATGCTAAGGCCAAACTCATGTTAAGAGGAGATGTTAATATCTTTTTGACATTCATTTTTCACCCATTTATTCATGCGCTATGCAAAAGATTTATCAGACACCTCCTCTGTGCTGTGTGCTAGGGATAAATTGGAAAGCTAAACAGACACAGCCCTAGATGTTTGAGGTTTAGAGTCTAAGGGCAAATATCACTGTTGAATGTATAGTTATAAATTGCAAAAGTTGCTTTCAAGGAAAGGGATGCAGTTCTATGAAAATATATTACAAGAGAACCTGGAAATAGGGTCAAGGAAGAATTCTGAGAAATGATGAGAACAGGAGCTAAAGGATGAGTCACTGTTCACAGGTAGCGAGGGTAAATGTCTTTGGGGAGATCGTGCCTCATTTCAATCTATCCTCTACTTTTAGGCAAAGTTTAATTTTCTTTAAATATGTACATATTAATTTAATGCAGTCATCTTGATACTGACAATGTGGTGAAAAGGCTCATTTGATGCAATTAGTTTCGTATGGGGACAAGTTGAAAATTAGGACTGTCTTCCTTCCGTCCTTCCCTTCTTCTTTCCCTCCCTCATTCCTTCCTTTCTCATCAAGGGTTGCTCTCAACACACACCCTGATGTCAACCTGAACTCTACCTCTCCTTGGTGCTTACGGCATCCCTGACCACCCTGCACCATCCCCTCCCCACCTCGAGCCTCAGACTAACTCTCAGACCAACCCTGGCTTCATCTCAGATCTTATTCTTTCCATTTCCTGTATAAAACTCATCTCCCTCCCACCAGCAATACCTTCCTATAGACTATGGAATCAATTCAGACTTCTAAGTGCAGCTCTGTGGATCTATCGCCTGCTTCCATCGCTGGTTTCTCAGATCCCCTCCTCGTCTCTTACATCCTCCCGTCCTAACTTAGCCACATCAGCCCATTTTGCTGGGCCTCTGGGCCTTGTCTCATCTTGCTTTTCTTTCATTCGAAAGTCTTCTTCCTGTATCACCTGGCGAAGCACTTCTTTCCCTTCTGTGACTCATTCAAATACAGTGGCCCCAGACGCCTTGAGGCAGAATTAATCATTTCCAGAAATACTGTCTCTGCCTCTGCAGAGCCCCTCCACTGTCTGCCCGAGTCGTGGTTTGTCTCCGTCTCCAGACAGGGAGTGCCTGGGGAAAGTGGGCCATCTCTGCACCTCCCCAGTGTGCTATACTTACAGAGTTTTTTTGTTAAAAGTTTAATTTTTTTCTTAAAATAAAACAAAACATGTCCACCTATAAACTATTTTAGCAAAAGAATAAATAATTCATGCCTAGAGAGAAAGATCTATACTGTGGTCAAGTTAGTTTTGTGCATACTGCTGCCATATATGCCTCAGAGAATATGCTATTCTTTCCGCCTTGTGAGGAAAATACCAAATGGGTCTACTATGCTATGCTAGGAAAATGTTTTGCCTTTTTTGTTGTTGTTGTTAACATGAAGCATAGCACGCTATCTACCTCTTAATTTGTTCATTTTTCTTTCATTTTTTCACTGTATCTACAATTTTCTCCAGGCCATAGGATATGGTAATGAGAAATGATACTGTTTGAAAATATCAATGTTAAAAATTCTTTTTGTGATGTATCGTTTGTATTAATCACAAGGGATTTTCATTAAGAAAAATGTTTAATACTGGCATATAATTTGTATCTGTATGCATCAGGCTTTGGTAAACTGATTTCATTTGTTCAAAACACGTGAACTAAACGTGTCATCTATGAGTGCTTAATTTCTCATAATTTTCTTGGTTTAGAAAGAAACTGCCTAGGATGGTATCATGCTACTCTTTGTACTGTGACTTCATATAAACCTTTATCATGTGGGAAGTATAATATTAAGTCAATACTATATTTGTCATTTTAGTCATATCAAATAGTCAAAGGCTAGCTGTTTTCAGAGCCAATGGCATCTGAAGACATCCACAGCATCCGGTGGTTGGCCATCATGGCTGCCACTGTTTGAACACCATGTTGATTAGACAACACAATTTTCTTACTCTTACCCCCATGAACCTATGTACTCCAAAGTTGTAGCCTTGTGCACTGCTAAATGATTGTCTATGTCCAGTTAATATATCATATTATGTATACTTTTAACTTCCAGTTATAATCTATCAGAACATGTTCAGTCTTTAGATGAATAAATCTATTTGAATGATTTGTAATACTGTATAGGAAGCTAGTTAATAATGTCATAAAAAGTAGACAAATTGAGTATTTTAGTTAATTACAGCTATTTTCAGTATAAGCATTTCAAATGTTAGGTGTCTCTTGTGTATTTTCATTTCTTATAGGTAGTCACAAAGTACGATTCTAGTGGAAGTGTGAAATACAGTTTTGGCACTTGGATGCAAGCCAGTATAATATGAATATTGAAATTATAACCACAATGGACATAAAATGTCCCTTAATTCATATCCTCTGTAATCAGTGTGATGACTGGTAACCTACCAGCAACCTATTGACTTTTCGGTTAGGACCAGGCCCAATGCTCTTTGAAGCTGTTCTACCATGTATCACACACTATTCCTTTCATCTAATTGTTTGTTTGATCAAGGACATGGCTTATAATCCTAGCACTCTGGGAGGCCAAGGCAGGTGGATCGTTTGAGCTCAGGAGTTCGAGACCAGCCTGAGCAAGAGCGAGACCCTGTCTCTACTAAAAATAGAAAGAAATTAATTGGACAGCTAAAAATATACAGAAAAATTAGCCAGGCATGGTGGTGCATGCCTGTAGTCCCAGCTACTCGGGAGGCTGAGGCAGGAGGATCGCTTGAGCCCAGGAGTTTGAGGTTGCTGTGAGCTAGGCTGACGCCATGGCACTCTAGACCAGGCAACAGAGCAAGACTCTGTCTCAGAAAAAAAAAAAAAAAGAGAAGAAAAGAAAAGAAAAAAAAAAAAAGGACATGGCTTATCCATACACTGAAATAAATGAAAAATTCACCTGCCTCAAATAAATGAGAAGTCAAACAAACAAAAAACAAATGCAAAAATAAAAGTTGCGTCTATTCTTAACAAAATTCTTGACAGCATGAATTTTTCTGTTTTTCTTTTTTTGCTTGTATACTCTTTTTGGAAGAGCAAAATTTGGAAACCTTGGGAAAAAACTACATTTGGAAAATTAGAAAGCAGAATTAAGAATCAAGACCTCAAAAATTTGATATTGGGAATTTTTATGTTACTTTTTTGGGGGGTGCGAGACCAATAAGCTTTCATATGACATTAGCGCATTATGTTTCGTATAGTAAGTTCAATAATGAACACAATGCTTTGTTACTCCGAATCTGCCGTTATTGTTTTGAAACAATGCCAGGACTGATCTAGTAAGTGGGTGAATGAATGAATGACTGGATAAATAAACTATTGTTTTGCACTAGGTTTAAAAGAAATAAAACATTGTTTGACATTTTTCATTGGATTGTGTTGCTGTCATGTAGACGTAATTTGAAGGTCAGGTCTGTGTGTTTTTGGTGAAGAGAGAGGAATGCAGAGTGGGAACATATGTTTATATCATCTTTGTCAGATTTTATTCTACCTGAATTAATATGCCCTTCAAAACAGTGAAGGATTTAGCTCATTATATTCATTATTAGCTAATCTGGCTATAATGGATGTATTGGTTTACTGATTACAAATGGAAATAATTTGTAATATACTGTTGATTAAATGTGCGTTGGTTCTTCCTGCTATGGTGTGACATTTTTCTTTACAAAAGCTTAAACCTTTAAAATCTGATTTAATCAGTCTTAAAGGATATTCTTCGGGTAGACTCTTAAGAACTATTTGAGAAGACTAACTGTGAAGTGTATAAATTGTGTTTTTTTCTTTTTTTCAGAATTAATGCATGAACCTGATTAGATGATGTGAAGGTGAATTTTTTAAGAATAGAAGCACCTTCTCTTGCTCAGAAATACAAGCAAGGAATTACTCAGTTCTATTTGAAACTCTCTGCAATAGAGGGTTGGTTGTTAAAAAAGCAGCTTCCCAGACCCCACCAAGCCCTAACCATGATAAACTTGAGGTGAAGGCTTGAGACTCTGCATTTTAATTAAGTTCCCCAGCAGACAATTACATACATTAAAGTTTGGGAACCGCTGGTTGAACAGTAACTAACATAGTCAGAGCTAGATATCAAAATAGTTCCAGTGGGGGATGGTCCAAGATGAAAGGTAACCCAAATGTCTGATGAATTAACAGCCTCCACCAAGCTTAGTGTTTTCTTAAAGTAACACTCGGCTATTTCTGGAAGCCCCCAAAGTACATTCTGGCAGATACACACGGACAGCTGGGCAGAGGGGGTCCTCGTGAGGCAGCCACCCTGGCCACTGCCTCCCCTGCTCCCTCTCTCTCTTGCCCATTTTACTGCCTCCCCCACCCCTGGGAGGGGACTCAGCACCACTCCCAATCACCAATATTCTAATGTTCAAGGTAGGGGCAGGTGCATGCAGGGCTTGCCATTTTCTGGGTGTGATTTCTGGGCAAAGGCCCAAGAAGAGTTTCCTTCAGCTCTCTGAGCCAAACTTACCCCCTTGGTCAGATTGGCTCTATCTGCTCCTCAGCAAGTGGCTCTTACCTCCCGGCCACAGGGAGATCCAGCCCTGGCCACCGGGCCTGACAGGAGGAGACATCCTTCCAGCCCTTCCGTTGCATTTTCTCCCATTTTTTTTTTTTTTCAATCGTACCTTCATCAAAACTCTTCCTCATCACCACTCACAGATTTTTAAAAAAGGCTCTTTTATTTCTGCACATGACTGGAGGCCTGTGTGTGTGTGTGTGTGTGTGTGTGTGTTTTGTTACAAGTATATTGTTAGTGCCTTAAAAAGAGAATGAACAACAGATAATTTTAGTACCTTGAAATTAAGGGTAAGTTTTTCAATCATGAAAGCCCAGTAGGTATCTGGTGCCTTCCAACATAACGTATTGAAAAAGTAAGGTGGAGTGTACAGCACTAATATCACTCAACGTTATTAGTCCAGAGAGAGGAAATGTATGTGCTACAACAAAGCTAACTTGAATATGTGAAACCAGCTATGAGGAAGTTGCCAAAGGTCCTTCATATAAATTCAGGGTGTACTATTAAATATTTACCAACTGGCCCCTCCCCGTAAACACAACCCCTGATTTGTAGCGTTTGTCAGTTTCTGTTGTATAGATATTCCCACCATGGTCTATTTAAGTGACCAACATGACTTCCATTGGCTTGCAGAATATCCAAATATTTAATAATTGGCTCTTGGTAGCTGGTAGGAGCACACCAGTGTGTTTGGAGAGGAGGAAACACAGAAGTGATGGGGTGAACGCCCACTTTTTACATTCCAGACACAGAGGCAATGGGCCGTTTCCCAAAGGCAATGTGGAGTCAGAGTTGGGACTTCCCCCAGCCTCTGATGAGTGCAGCGGTCTCAATGGGGTAGGACTGCCTCCTAGAGGATTTCTCTTCTAGGGAAAGTAGTGGGGGCAATTTTTGTTGTTGCAATGAACCGGAGGGTCATAATGATTACTGTATGGGGCCCAAGCATATTAGACATCCTGCAGATATCAGTTCTGAACTGCAAAACAAAAAGTTATTCTGAGTTTTGCACAAATTTCTAATGTCTCACTAGATAATCCTCTAGGTTAGAAAAAAAAAAAAAGGGGAAAAACTGCTTAAATTATCTGAGAATTAGATGACTCTGTTTTATGTAGAGTATTTTTTGGTGTAGGTTTAATATATATAATGGACTTTATAGGAATGCAGCTATTGTGCAAGCTGAGGGATATTTGCACTCTAGCGTTCCAAATCTTATGGAGAGTTCACCATTCAAGTCAGGGCTGGCAACAGTACTCAGGGGGTGTGAGGCGAGTGTAACACACCAGTATCAGATGGCATGTCTGTCTAACTATTATGACAACCGTGCTTCTATGTGGAGTGTAAACGTCTGAATATATTGTCTTCTAGTGTAATTGTGCCTGAGCATTTAAATTTAAAATACATATTACTTCATTATAATTTATCATTTTATTTCTCTTTTATATAAAGACATTGTACAAATTATTAAGAGTATTGTATGTAAGATATATTATAAATTTTATTTCAGGATAGTAAAATAAGTATTATATATATAGCAGAATTTATAGTAGGGATTTTACTGCCCTTTCTAAATTTGCCTGAATCGGTGCCTGAGCTAGTTGTTCTGAAATCAACTCAAAGGTCAATTGGGTCAGGACAGCCCAGAAGATTTAGCTGAAAATTGTGCTTTCTGTTCCAAGCTTAAGTGTGAAAGCTAACCAGAGTTTAGGTTATTGTTTAAGCTCTTCGTATTCTTGAATGTGATGTGTGATGTGACCCAGAAACTTAGTAAAAACACATATGTTGTATAGAAGGAGCCATTATCACTGTCATGGAGATGCATCAAGACAGAAGATGAGCATGAAATGTGCACATAATTATATCAACATTGTGTAAAATTACTATAACATTGGGAAAAGTATGAAAGAAAAAATACACTTTGGTTATGTAGGGTTATGTAGCTTGTACAAGGGTATGTATGTGTGTGTATGTGTGTGTGTGTGTATATGCATGTATAGACTTCCAAGTACACATGTATCACATACACAAGTATATTTGGAATGTATGTGTATGTATATATATATGAGTCTGTGAGATTTTTGAGATAAGGCCCTAGAGTATTTTATTTTTATCCCTAGCACTTAAGAGGGTGCCTGCACAGAATAGGAACTCAGGAGATGTTTAATAAACTCATGCATGTTTGAAAGAATAATGTTAGAATCTCTGCAAATAATGTTTGAATGCAATAGAGAAGTAGACTTCAACCTTTTTGGCACTAGGGACTGGTTTCATGGAAGACAATATTTCTGTGGACTGGGGGTTGGGGGGATGGTTTCAGGATGATTCAAGTGCATTAC
The DNA here is from genome assembly GCA_004363605.1 of Indri indri. Lineage (NCBI taxonomy): Eukaryota > Metazoa > Chordata > Mammalia > Primates > Indriidae > Indri > Indri indri. Next base: position 17,544 of record RJWJ010024657.1, on the reverse strand, counting down.
ATTTATTGTGCAAACTTCTCTTCTAATGATAATCTGTATTTGCAGCTGCTCCCCAGCGCTAGCATTGCTGCCTCAGCTCCACCTCAGATCATCAGGCATTAGATTCTCATATGGAGTACAAAAGCTAGATCCCTCTCACATGTACAGTTTACAGTAGGGTTCATGCTCCTATGAGACTTTAATGCTGCAGCTGATCTGACAGGAGGCAGAGCTTATGCAGTGATGTGAATGATGGGGAGTGGCTGTAAATACAGATGAAGTTATGCTTGCTCACCTCCTGTTGTGCAGCCCAATTATTAAGATTCTTAACAGGCCATGGAACGGTACCAGTTCTCAGCTCAGGGGTTGCGGATGGAGGCAACAGTGTCTAACTAGCTGATGCTGTACTAAATAATAAGTACAGTGACTCTAGGAGAGTACTTTACAAACTTTAATGTGCACATAAGTCATCTTAAAATGCAGTTTTTGACCCAGTAGATTTGGGACGAGACCAGAGTTTTTGCATTTTTAACAAGCTCCCAGGTGATCCAGTGCTGGTCCTGGGCACATACTCTGATTAGAAAAGCTCAAAGGTTTCCTGCAGAGCATCTCGGTTGCTTTACACCTGCAGGTCAGAGCTAGTATGTCCAGGAAGAGAAAAATTGTGGTTAATATAATAAAAAAATTTTAATTATATAATAGTTCATGTTTCATGAATACACTACAGGTTATCCATTTTGTTGTTAACATGGTGGTTTCCACTTTTTTTTCTCTGTCATCACCAATAATTATAAAGATTTGTGTACCTATTTCCTTGTGCACATGTGCAAGGGTTTCTCTAGGTTATATACACTGATGAGTCAACTGGATGACACCAAGGGTGGGTTGTAGGATAAGTAAATATTAAAAGTTAATCTCACATTATGTTCCAAAGGGGTTGTACTAAATTCTACTTCTAACAACACTGTGCTAGTGTTTCCATTGGTCTGTACACTTCAAATTTAATACTGTCAGATTTTATAATTTTTGCAATCCCAGCAGTATGAACTAGTATTTTGTTTTGGTTTTAATTTACATTTTAATAACTACCAATGAGGTGGAGAAGGTTTTCATGTGGCTCTGGGTCATTTGTGTGGATAGTTGTTCACGTGCATTGCCAATTATCTACAGTATTAATTGTTTTTTTTCTTAATGATATCTATGATTCTGCTATGATCTGAATGTGTGTGTTCTCCAAAATTCATATGTTGAAATCTAATTACCAATGCAATTATTAAGAGTCAGGCCTTTAAGAGGTAATTAGGTCCTGAGGGTAGAGCCCCATGAATGGGGTTAGTACCCTTATATCCCAAGGGAGCTTGTTCATTCCTTCTACCATGTCAGGACACAGCAAGGAGGCACCACCTGTGAAGCAGAGACTGAGCCTTCACCAGACACCAAATCTGCCAGTGCCTTGGTCTTGGACTTCGCAGCCTCTAGAGCTATAAGCAGCAAATTTCTGTTGTTTGTAAATTACTTAGTCTAAGATATTTTGCTATAATAGCCTGAATGGACTCAGATTATATATATATGTATATAAAATAGGCTGTATATTATATATTCTGGAAACTTTTTGTTGTTATTGTATGTGTGGTAAACATCCTGTCAGTTTATTTTCTGTCTTTCATATTCTCTCTGGTGTTTTTTGTTATACAGAAATCTTATTTTATTGGAAATCAATTTTAAAGGAAATACTTCATAATGTTTATCATTAGAAATTGTATTTGCTCTAGTCTAGGTTTTTCATAGGTTTTTCATCTTATTAGGTGTCTTCTCTTTCATTTCTGGTTTGGTAAGATTTTCATTATAAATGAGTGTTATTCTATCAAGTATCTTTTCTGCATCCATTGAGATGATTATGTGGTTTTTCTCTTTGATCATCTAATGTAGCAAATTGTAAGTTTTCTTAATTTAAAATTCCCTCTTTTGCTTTCCTTGGATGAAAGCAACTTTGTCATCTATTTTCTTTAAACACAGCTCAATTAGTTTTGCTAATATGTTACCTAGGAAATTTGCTTCTACACCCTGAGTGAGGTTGTTCTGACCTTCTGTCACACTTGTCCCCTCTGCTCCAGCATCAAGGTTATGCAAGCCTCATGGTATGAGCTGAAATGCCATTCCTATTTCTCTATGTCTGTACTTTTTAGAAGAGCTTATATAAAAGTAGAGTACTATGGAAAAGTCCTATAAAACCACTTGGGCCAGAAGTTTTTCTTGTAAAAAGATTTTAAACTACTTATATAAGTTTTAAAAAATAAGTTAGTTCTTATTTCTTAGTTCTTAGTTCTCAGTTCTCCTTAGGCTTTCTATTAATATTTCTCCTTGAGTCATTTTAAAAAATTATATTTTTCCTAGACACTTGCCCATTTAGTCTCTTTTCTAATATACAGGCATAAATTTGTTCATAATATTCTCTTATTATTCATTTAGCTTCTTCTGTGATTGTCTCTCCCTTTCATTCATGGCATGGAGTGTTTGTACCTCCTTCATGTTTATGGATGCCATTCTCGACAGAACTATGTTAGTTTTCTTGAAGTGTCAATTTTTGTTTTTTAAAAAATTTTCTGTATTGTATATTTGTTTTTATTTTAATAATTTCTGCATTGTCTCCATTTTTTTTCTAATTTCTTTGGGTTAGTTCCGTTGTATTTTTAGTCAAACTTGTTGGTTAAGATATCTATCCCATCATTTCCTTTTTCTGTAAAAATTTAAGGATCTAATATTCCTTGAAATATTACTTTGCTGAACCCCATAAGTATTAATATGTATTTTCATTGTTGAGTTTTCAGTATTTTAAAAAATTTCCATTGTGTTTTCTTTTTATCAATTATTTATATCATAAACAAAAACTAACATAACAACTAACAGTAAATCTTTTGACTTTTTTGAGACTTTCTTATAAATATGTGACAGTTAAAAAATATTTCTATGTGTGTTTGAGAAAAATGAATATTCTCTGTGTTCAAGATGGTAGATATATTCATTAAGTCAAGCTTTTAATTTTCCTTTTACACCTTTTCTCTGTCCTTACTAATGTTTTTTCCTCTTGTCCTATCAGTAATTGAGATATCTCATTGTGAATTTGTCAATATCTCCCCACAGTTCTATCAGTTTTTCCTACTATATATATATATATATATATATATATATATACATTTTAATAAACTTGGCTATAGGCATGATGTCTTTACTGGACTTTGGAGGCATGGGCCATAACTTTGTCACCTCTGTAGTCCCCTGGGTGGCAGCTGCTGAATGAATAGATAAATAAATGGACATTCTGGGAGGGCTGAACGAATTTATTAATCCTACTTTTTATACAAAATGGGAATACCACGGTCACAGGATACAATCTGAAAGGCTGTACAGGAATGGATTATGTCTGACAAAGCTTTCCATTAACTAGCACGTCACAACAGGCCAAAGATCTGGTGACTTTAGTGAAGGACCTTCCATCAAATCATGTTTACCATCATCTTGGGGTAGAGTTTCAGATGAAAGCAGTGTGAGTTCCAGAATTTGGAGTCATGCCTGTTAGTTAAGTGAAAGGCATTTCACACATTTGCTTTTATCAGTTTATTCATGCTGATAGGTGCTTTTAGAGGGAATTCACAGCTCATGAAAGGCTCTGAATGAAAAGATCCAGTGAACAAAGTCTTCTGTTTATCTATAGAATGTGCCTTGGGGTGTGTATCAGCAGCCCACAAATTTCTGCTGTGTTTAAACACATAAATGAAGGAAGAGTGACCAAGGTTATTTTTTGTGTAACTTGAGTTCATTAGATTAAATCAGTATTTCACCCTATACATTACTTCAAGGCACATATTTAACAGGCTCATTTTATAGGAGAAGCTAGTGATTCCTTAAAGCATTTGAGTATAGTTGAAATTTCCAGACGCTTAAAATTTTAAGTCTGACCCAGTTTAAAATTGTTGTAATTCTAAACATGCTCCGTGTAAAAGTTTCGAATCAGTATCACAACTGTTTAAGAAATGAAAATCCGACCCTACGTTTATCATCCTTTTCTTAGTATATATGTGTGAATAATCCTACAAAATGCTAAGTATAATGATGCTGTGTTTCAGAACGCTTCTCATTTCACACTTTCACTGTTGAATAGTCACTACCCTACTGATTTGCCATTTCTACACAACTCAGTCCCCAAACCTGTTCTTTATTCTTGCCTTGAAGAAAACGTTATTTTAAATAGTAGTAGGAAAGTTACTCGAAATAGGTATTAGATTTATGAAAATTCTTTTTTGAATGAAAAGCAACAAGTCATAAGATCGAACTGAAAACTATTTCTGTATTGATTATCCTCTCTAATCCTGCAAAAAATACTCACCAGACTCCTAGAATTTTCTTTTTTTCCCCTTTATTTTGGCTTACTTTTCATAGTGTACTCTAAAAAGAATGAAAGGGTTGTTTATGCTACATTTGTGGAAAACGTGGCTTGTCTATTGTAATTTTATTTTTTCAAAGAGACTCAATGTTTCCATGGATTTTGAATTTATTTTTGGGAAAACATATACCAATTTAATTGCTACTTTATGAATTATGAGGGTTTCTTGATAATAAATGGTGATAACTAGTGACAAATTCCTGGTTTCAACATATTTTTAACCTCTTAAATCATCTGAAAAGCAAAATAGAGTTAAAAAATCTACCACTTTACAGGGAAATAGAAACAATGTATATTTTTATGTGGCTTGGTTTTATTCTACCTTGGGTAGGTAGTAATCAAGTATTTTTAAACAATTAAAATATTTTAAAATCAAAATATCTACCATATATAAATATTATTTAGTTATTTAAAAAGTGATATTCACATTAAAATATTGTAGAATTATAAGAAAAAGAACATTTAAAAAAATCCTAGACTAATTGGAAATAAATTCTACAATGAATTTATATAATACTACTATCCTAATTATTTATATTCCTTTTTTCTTAGAACTAACAAGTGCTTCTTCATGTGTTATTCTTTGTGAGCAAAAGTTTTAGAAGATTTTGGAGGCATTTCACATAGTTATAAAGCAACTTAAAATAAGTGCAGAATATATATTATTTCACCTAACTTTAACTCATTTTAATTTCTCTAAAGGTTGTGACTAGGACATATACAAACCAATAATCTAGGCAAAACTAAATCTATTTGAACTAACAAAGAATTTATTACTTTTTAATTTATGAGTTTTTTCCTCCTCTGCTCTACTTTTTCTTGTACTTCCCACCTGTAGGAATATTTGTCCTTTCAATCCTGTGCCTCTACTTACCTTAGTTAAAATTGCTGCTGCTTCTTTGGTCCTGTATTATTTCTGCTGCATCTGCTGTTGCAGCCGGGCCAAGGAACGTGAACTCCAGGGCGGTGTCTGGCTGTTAATCTGTCTGCTGCTTCCTGCCCATGTTGACATCATGCCCTCTCTCCACATGGAAGACCACCTTTGCATCCATACTATCATCTCACTCTTCCCCTCTCCGATCTTTGATCTCTCAATTTCCTCTCTTAATTGCTTTCAGAAGTCTCTTGCCACTAATCGTTTTTGATTAGGTGTTTTTGAGTCTTTTCCTACACCCTGTATTTTACTTCTCAGAATTATGAGCAGGTATCTAAGTTGTGAGGTCAACTTGTGTACTTTGTCATAAATATCATTTCATACTAATTTTCAGCTTCATTTTACTATTTCTTAATACAATTATTTCCTATATTTTATGTTGCATTTTTAAAAAATTCTTTTCTTAAATGTGCTTTAAAACACATTTCCTTTCATATGTAAACAGCCTTCCATTTAAAAGAAGGTGATACAACTTTAACCATGTTCTCATATTTTTAAAACTCTTGCCTCAATTTCATTTCTCATTTTTGTTGTTAATAATTAGATATTAAATCACGTCTCTAGAAACAGATTCATGGTGATCGTTCCCAATTCTTCATGAATGTGCTGGGGGTGGATTGAAAAGGACAGCACAGAAGGCTTCCCTGAGGGATGATCGTGATGTGTACACAGGCAGGACAGTACCCAGCTCACAGTAAGCGCTCAGGGATTAAAATAATAATCAGAACTATGACAGCAGTATAAGACCATCTTTCCTTCCCTCTTCAATGTTTGACTTAATTATTGTCATACAAAAATATAGATTTGAGCAATAAGCTTTTAAATAAGAAATCCAATCAGAGTAGTAACGCAAACAGACAAACAAAAGACATTGTATTCCAAAGAGGAGGGGGCAGGAATTTTAATTTCTACTTATTCCAAAAAGGAGATGGGAGGTGCAGATAATGCCAGTGGGTCACATGGTCAGGAGCAGAGCATTATATAATATGGGGATAATTTATTGATCAATTAATTTGTGTTTTCTCTGTGTGGCAAACCTTCTTCTCGCCCTTCTCCAAGCCCTTCAGGTAACTAGATTCCTTTTGAGGACTTAGGTTTTATTCCTGCCTTGGCTTTTTACAGGCCTCAGAACAAAGGCTGGTGAAACACAACAACTCTTGCTGTCTTTTGTAACAGCTAAGTTTGTCAATGTGAGGATGTTAGGGAGAAATGCTTATGGGTCCAGTAGAGGGGAGGTGTTTCCCCCAGACTGGAGAGACATCAAATGGTAGGGTTCTCCTAGTTACAGCACGTGGGTGGCAGGGCCCCATGTGAGTAAGTGACTGGTGCATCTAGCAGGCTGGCTTCTGGGCACACACAGGCGTTCCATGCCTACACCACCACTTAGCGGTAGCAGAGCTGCCAGATCTAAACTGCTGGGCAGAGCGAAAGAGCAGGTGACGAGGTGGTAACAACAGTGCATTGATAACCCTTTTCAAAACTGGTGTCCAGATCTTTGGTCATGCGTAGAACCTCGGGGTCTTAGCAAATCCTTGAGAGGGGAATCCCAGGAATAACTAGGATTAAGTTTCCTGCCAGTGAGTTAGGATGGGAGCCTAGAATTATTTAAGGGTATGAATCAAAACAAAACAAAACAAAACGCAAATAAATTTTTTTTCTTTTTTTTCTTGTGGGGGATAATTTGATAAATAAAATACAGGCAATTAAGTTGTACATTCTCCTGTACCTTCCCTGCGTGACACACCTTCCACATAAGGGGTAGCTCTGTTAGTAGCTACATTTCCTGATTCACCAGTGTTTCTTTAGGACCACACAAAAAAATGTCAGGATCTGTTGGCGTATTTACAAAAATACTCTGCTCTGAGATTTCTCTTCTCCATGAAATATTTAGGTTGTGGCTATAGTAAATATATTCTCTTGCTTGGTGCAAACACAAAGTATAGCCTAGTCTAAGAGAAAAGACCTTTGCTAAGTTAACATTCTCCAAAAAATACAAAAGCTCTGTGCACCAGTATCAGTAGATTCTGTTAGGTGAGGTATACCTGCTCCAGATAATTATGTTTAACATTAAAAAGGCTTCTATAATTTGGGACTTTGGGAAGACGGCAAAGCTATTAGTAAAAAATGAACCCATCCTGGGGAGCTACACATTTTATGATCTCTGTCCTTAAGCGTAACTGAATAGTACACTTAGTGCAGCTACTGTGCATTGCATTTGAGTGGCTGAACCCAACCCTTCCTCTTGATGGAGTGGTGAGCCCTTTTGCCACATGTCACTCACAGAACTTAGGTCTCTCTTCTCAGATTATCTTCTTCGTATCAGGGCATTTAGTGATAATTTCAAAGTGCTATCTGTCTCTCAGTTCATCAGAGTTCAACCCTTTGTTACAGAGTCATCACTTACTTTGTTTTTTAACAATTTGCTTTTGTCCAAGCTGCCCAGACTGCCACTTCTCAGGCAGCTGCCCCTGTGCTGGGCACACTCTCATCTGCTCTTCCTGTGGTGAGAGAGGTAGGCAAGGTGAGAGCCCATTCCTGGCTGAGTTTGACAATATGAAGAGTTCTTCCTGAGACATACCATTACGTCTCTGCAATGCTTTCAGTTTATCCATGTCAAATAACCTGTCTAGTATTTATTTAGCCATTTTATTTTTATTTATTTATCAGTATAATTTTCAGACCTTTAGAATTCTTTAGGACTAAAAAGACAGCTTAGCAAGAAATCAACCAATTATAAAACAGAGCAAGTAATAAACCAAATTGTATATGGAATTACCATAGGAATATAGACTTGTTGGTATTTGTCAGCAATGTCCTACAATGAGCAATTTAAGTACAAATTATCAAAGTTTCCATATTCTGTAATTGTTTCCTTTTTTTTAACTCTTTGAAACAAATAATACTGATGTTTCTTGACTTATGATGGGGTTATGATGGTAAACCCATTATAACTCAAAAATATAGAAACTCAAAAATGCATTTAATACACCTAACCTACCAAACTTTAGTCTAGTCAATCTTAAATGTGCTCAGAACACTTCCATTAGCCTGCAGTTGGGCAAAATCACCTAACACGAAGCCTATTTTATATTAAAGTGTTGAATTTCTCATGTAATTTATTGAAAATTATAATGAAAGTGAAAAACAGAATGGTTGAATGAGTACTTGAAGTATGATTTCTGCTGAATTTGCATCTGCTTTGCACTATGGTAAAGTTAAAAAAATCATTTCTGAACCATTGTAAGTCAGGACCATTGTATACCCATATCCTTCCCTGTCCCTCTCTCTCCTTTGCTTTTCACAGTTCACATCTGACTACTGGACTATGTAGAATTACCTTTGCTGTTGTAATCATTTGCAACCATTTATCTATGGACAAGTAAATAGGAACCTTATTCTAAGTCATACGATGCATAAATGGCTTTCAACCCCAGGCACAATCTAAAACAGGCCGGAAAACAACTGCTTATGTTCATTCAAATTCCCTCCAGGAGAGAACACCCCAACTAGTAAGAATGTTCTAATTTAGTCACACCCAGGGAATAAAAAACTAGCCATCAGAAGTGGAAGAAAGGAAACGTAAGCTTTTAGGCTTACTTGTCTAAATGGAACTGCAATTCAGTAGAACCAGAGAGCAAACTGAAAGTTTTACTCATAAATTGCTTGACTTAAGGTTTCTGTGCACCAGTTGGTCTCACCTCTGCTGTCTCTTAGGTAGATCCAGAGCTAGGCCAGTGGGGATTTCATTAGATTTTTGGAGTGTTTGTTTGTTTTGGTTTTTGCATCTTCTAATCTCCATTGTATAAAGTGCTTACCAGTGTGTAACTAATTTTAATTTTTACTTACTTCATAGAAAAATTTGAAAAGTTCTATGAGTCTTACTCTCCCCTCATTGCTGCAAACATACACCTGATAGCTCTTGTTTCTTGGGACAGTGTTTGCTGGCAGCTGTAGAACAGACAGCACTTAAAGTTTTTCAGGTTCATGCCTCAGAAGAGGAAATCTAGTTATTTCCATTTTTTTTAACAGCATGTTCCACTGAACACTAATCAGTAAGTGAATATTAAAAATATCATACTCATTTTTCCTTTTTGTAGCTGGGTTATGTTGCATTATTCCCACTTCTTTGTTTTTGTGAAGCAGGACGTTTGTGTGAATATGTTCATTCAAAACCTTATGAAAATCTTTGGGAAGAACAGCTGAATCAGTCAATCTGTAAATGTCTTCACATACATATAAAGACAGTCTTTAACCCACACATGGCTACATTCTAAAATCTTTCAGGAAGTTTGTTTTGAAAACATTTTCCTCTAGAAGTTAAATGTGCTCGTTTCATCGATTCTGGAGACCACATGGGGTTCCAATGTGAATCCCCAAGAATATCTTTGCTGCAATTGTACCCATGCTAATGGCTTCCAGGGCTCCTCCTCTTCCTCCCTTCTCTGAGTGGTGATGGAAAAAGGTGTCTACAACCCCAGAAATCACTTGTGCTAGTTTCAAAGCAGAGACTTCAGCATGAGGCGGTGGGAGAGGCTGGGTAGGGAAAAGAAGAGGGAAGAGAAAGGTCCGCTTTGTGCAACCATAAACCCTCAAAGAAAACCACCAACTTCTCGAATTTCTCAGCCTGCATTTTAATGAACACAATTTTTTCCTTTTCCTTTTTCTTTTTTTCAGTGATCCAAGGTCCTTTGTGCTTTACTTTTGACTGGCAACAGCTATTGATCCTGATCTATCTGTGTAGATTCAGGTTAAGACAAGACACTCCTCAGGGTGTCTGCTCCCCTCTTGCTGTCCCTGGGGACAGCCTGCAGTCCCCGTGTAATCTCTAAAGGTTTTTGTTTTGATGCATTTCTCTATTTGTTCTCATTAGGCTCCCATGGAGCTCTCATTGGAGGCAAAAACATTCCTGCCCATGTTTCCTTTCTGTCCTCACCAGTGAGAATGCTGCCATGATGTGCTGGGAGACCATCCTCCGGGGGTGTCTCGTGTTTCCGCTCTTCGCTTGAGAGAAGCCCTGACTGCACGTTGTTGACTGTCCTTTCGAGGGTGTTTGTACAGGGAACAGTCTTGGAAAACAGAGATGGTGTCTCCCTCCGGAGCAAAGGATAGGCATGCTTCCTGCTCAGTATACTAAAGAAAATGCCCCCCTGGCATACTTACTACCCATAAAAAAGATTCAAATTCTTTAAGCTCTGAATTTCTTTCCTGTTACCACAGTCCACTGCCTGGGCAGGCACTTCTAGATACTTCCTTTGGTGTATTGGAGTTTGGGGAGACAGCACAAGTGCTGACATTCTGGCTACAGTTATTGTTGTAAATGACAGACTGTCCTGCTGGACTCAGGGATCTTGTCTCTTTTGTCGGTCACAGGCAACTGTTGCAGACTAATTTGCTAGCTTTAAAGTAGGGTAAAAGCCCAGACCCTTCATGATTCTTGCTACTATTTCTTAAGACAATTGCACTGCGATTGTTAATGGATGCTACAGACCTTGCTCTAGACCCACACTGAGTGACATGAGAAATGAGGACAGGGATGGAGAGGAAAGGGAGAGTCCTATGGGCTGTGGCCCAAGGAGGCAGCTGGAAAAGACAAGTGTCAGAGCAAGGGAATCCAGAGGGCTGCAGAGGGATGGAGGACAGCCAGCCAACCTGACCCTAATAGGACCATGTGGCTGGACCACTCTTCTTTCTTTTCTAGCATGATTTTAATTTGTAGGGGAGACTTACATACTGTTTTATCAATTTTCTTGAACTGTATATAAGGCGTAGGGTCTGAATAGCGACATTTTTTAGATATGGAGGGACATAGAGTAGGGGAGTGTTTGGAAAATGGCTTAATTGAAGCATTTTTCACACACATTAGCCCTGGGCTTTGTGGCACCTCGGTTATCACATATAGTGGAATTTTAAATATGATTTTTTTTTTTTTCTTAAAACTGTTAGTTATCTAAGAATCCCGGGTCAAAGAAAGCCTTTGGCTAAGGCACATGTTCAGACAACAATGAATTCATGGGAGTCTACTCTTGCAGATTTTCTCAAGTTCAGAACATTAGTTACTTTTTTCTAAACACGACAATACATTCATTGTCCCCCTTGGCTCTGAAAGCCGGGGAGAAGGATTTTCTTCTTGTTTATATCCAAGAAGGAAATTCTAAACTTTTCCTTTCTTCTTCCCTAGATATAAATATGTTTCTTAATTCTAATATTTGTGTAAAGAAAGCAAAGGAAGCTGACTCGGAAATAGACATAATCCAGGCATTTAAAATATTCAGAATTTTTTCTCCCCATTTTAAACAGGAAAATGTCATGGTTTTTACTAGTTGCCTAAATTAAGAATAAAATACTTGGAAAGCAGTGCAATGCCATTTATAGGTGGCTAAAGTGTGCATAGCTTCGGGGCGAATAGTCTGCTTTGTATTCTCTGTTAACTTCAGGTTAAGTGATCAGCTTCACTTATTCCTTTTCTCTGCTTTGTTCTTAAATTCTCTCAAGTTGTGAGTTTTTACCTCCATGGTCGTCTTTGAGCATGATGATAAATAGAAGCTCTATTTAATTCTGTGGTTTTGAATTAGGGTGGCAGTTCCTGAAGAATCCTGTCACCTCTGTCAGCATGGAATTTTTGTTTCCAATTATAATGATTCTCTAAATAATTTGAAAGAACAATAATTAGATCTGGGTTTATTTTTTACTTGCTGTGTGTGGTCTTCTTATCCTGTAGTCATCTAATTTAATCAAGTTAAGTTATTCCTAAGCTCCTAATTTGTACTTTTTCGGCACTGAAATGCTGACACTTTATTGACCTAATTCTGTAACTTTTGCGATCCAAGGCTTATCTACCTTTGACTTTGTGTCTTTTTGTCCTGTCATTTTCTCTGCACAGCTGGTCCTGTCTCCAGACCACCCATCTGGATTTAAAGTTTTAGATTTTCTCTTCCGTAACACAGTCTAGGAGGTTGAATGAACATTTAATTGATAAGTCATATGATATTAAGTTTGCCTCATCAATTGATCAGTTCAAATATACTTAAATGAACCCTGGCATGACCTCCCATGTGCTCCAAGGATCATTCCATATTTGATTATTTTGCACCTGTCAGCAGGAGTCCGTATGGAAAGAATTTCTGACTCTATCCCCTGATTGGTTCCAATTTGTGAAAAAGTGTATCTCTGGGCAGTGTGGCATGGAAGCAATTGTGGAACCACACATACAAGTACACATGTGAGTGTGGATGGGTTATCTATGATCCTGAGTGGTTTGAAGCACATCAGTTTAGGCTTCTAATGGTTCTACTCTTGACTCATTTGCTGGTAGATACGGAAAGAAGTAATGCATGATTTCTTGTGTGTCTGTCAAATAAGGACAATAATATACATTTTCCTCAATGGACGGCTCTCGAGAAATACAAATAAAAATAATATATACAAAGATTCTAAATAGAGTGTGAATTTCAATGACTGTTTATGAAAACAGTATTTTTAACAACTTTATTGAGATTACAGTTTACCCAACACACCATTCACCATTTAAGGTATACAATTCAGTGGTTTTTAGTACATTTATAAATATGTGCAATCATCACCACAACCTAATTTTAGACCATTTTTATCACCCTAAAAAGAAACCTCATATCCTTTAGTAGTTACACCAAAGTCTTGGTTCAAGCCCTGGGCAATTGCTAATCTACTTTCTGTCTCTATGGATTTGCTATTCTGGACATTTCAAATAAATGGAATCACACAATGTGTGGTCTCTTCTGACTGGCTTCTTTCACTTAGTGTAATGTTTTCAGGGTTCACCCCTGTCGTAGCAGGTACTTTATTTCTTTTTATTTCTGAATGATCATTCTCATTTATTGAAAAATAAAAACCTATTCATCCTTCACTAAATTATCTTTGCACCTTGGTTGAAAATCAGTTGTCAATGCAATTGACACTAACCTTACATTTCTGGAATAAATCCCACTTAGTCTTTGGGTTAGTTTTCTATTGCTGTGTAACACAGTACCGCAAACATAGTGGTTTAAGACAGCACTGATTTATTATCTCACAGTTGTGCAGGTCAGGAGTCTAGACGCAGACTATCCAGGTTCTCTGCTCGAGGTTTCACAGCTGCAATCCTTGTAGTGGGCAGGCTGTGTTGCACTTCCAAGCTCACTCAGATTATTGGCAGAGTGGCAGTTGTAGTCAGCGACTGCAGTCACGTCACTGGGGACATCATATTCTTGCTGGCTATTGGGTGAAGGAGCTTTCGGCTTCTGTAGGCTGCCCTCAGATCTTAGCCATGAGGCCTCTCACAACATGGCAGTTTGCTTCTTCAGAGACAGCTGGAGGACTTCTCTCTCTTTCTAGTCTAAGATAGAGTCTTATAAAATGTAATATAGTCAAGGGAGTGACTATCCTATAAAATTCAGAGAGCTCATCCATATACACCAGGTAACAGGAATGTTGGGGACCATCTTAGAATTTTGTCTAACACAGTCAACATACATTATCTTTTTAAATATTTTGGCGGATGCTAAAATTTGCTGTTGGCTAAAACTTTCTTTAGAATTTAGGCATTTATGTTCATGAGGGATGCTGGTCTACAGTTTTCTTTTTTGTAATATCTTTATCTTTTTGTTATTAAGGTAATTCTAAACCCATGGGTTATTTAGATGTGAGTTATTTAGTTTCCAATATTTAGGGGATTTCCAGACATCTTCTTGTTGATTTGAATGTTTTTAAATGCATTGAGACATGTTTTATGGAACATAAAGTGTACATCTTGGTAAATGTTTTGTATGTACCTTAAAGAATGTGTATTCTGCTACTCTTGGATGGAGTGTTATATAAATTGTCAATTAGGTCAAGGTGGTTGAAAATATTACTCAAATTTTATATATCCTTAATGATTTTATGTCTACTTGAACGATCAATTATTAAGAGGATATTAAAATCTCTCAATTAGAAATTTACCTATGTCTTGTTGCAGTTCTAAGACCTTTTACTTTACGTATTTTAAAGCTTTGTTATTGTGTGCACAGACATTTAAGTTTTGATTATGATGTACCTTGGTGTTGTTTTCTCCATGTTTCTTTGCTAGGGTTTCTTGCATATGTGGGTTGAGAGTTTTCATCAAATTTAGGAAAAAAATATAACCATTATTTCTTCCAGTGTATATATATATATATATATATATATTTTTTTTTTTTTTTTTTTTTTTTTTTTTCTTTTACTATGCCCTACCCTTCTCTCCTTCAGGGATTCCTATTACACATATACTAGGTCACATGAAACTTTTTCACAGCTCACTGACACTCTTTTTATGTTTTTAGATTCTGTTTTATCTTACAATTTTATTTTGGACAGGTTTTCTTCTCTGTATTTAAGTTCATTAATATTTCTTCTGCGATGTCCAATCAGCTGTCAATTATATCCAGTGGTTTTTTGTGGTTGCTTTTGTTTTTAATCTCAGACATTGTCATTTTATTCTCTAGAAATTTTATTTGAATCTATTAAAATAATTTCCATGTCTCTATTTCACTTTCGACCATGTAGAAAATGTATTTATAATGTCTGCTTTAATGTTCTGTGCTAATTTTAACCTTGGTGTCAATTCTGGAGCAATTTTGATTGGTTGTTTTATTTCGTTAGTGGCAATTTTTTCCTCTTTCTTTGCTTTTCTTATATTTCTTGTTTGATGCCAGGTATTGTGAATTTTATCTTACTGAGTGATGATATTGTTTTTAAGATTTGTTGGGCACATCCAGAGTGGTGTTTAGGTTAAGATTACTTATTCCGCATTATTGAGACAACTCTCTTCTGTGTATTCTGCTCGATGCCTACAAATATTGAGGTTTGCCATTCTGACAGGCATTGTTCCTGGTCCTGTGTTCATGCTGGACACTGTTACTAATATTCAGTTCGGGAGTTTTTTACCCACTCTCAGGTAGTTTCCTAACGTGGATGTGCTGATCTTGTCAATAAGCTAAAGCAGTTGTAGGACCCACCTTATTTGTTTCCTGTCTCTCCAGGTCACCATTCTTTGTTAACCAATGTCTATTGTTTTGCCCATTATTGTTTTGTATCTCTCATCTATTTTTCCTGTTGTTGTGTCACACAGAAAGGAAAATCATATATTCTTGTTACTTTATCTCTGCTGGAAGTGGAAGTCACCTCCTAAAAGCTGAGTTTTACTCAGTTGTGTGAAATTGCCATCGTTTATATAGCTAATTTCCTACTGCTAGACCTGCGTATTCTTAATTTTTTTTCTGTGCAAGTGTAACCCTAGGAAAGAATCCAGATGTGTGAAACTGAATCAAAAGGTAAGTGCATCCATATTTTTGGTGGGTATTTCTAGGTTTCCCTCTGCAGAGAAGTATTATACCATTTTGTATACCATTTTGCAATATTTGATAGTAAATACCTTTTACAGACCTGAGAATATGTTTCAAAGAAAAAAAAAAGCTTCAGTGTTTAATGAATATTTCACTAGAAGGTTTATTCATAACCCATTCTCCTGACAGTTTTGTGAGACAGCCACAGAATATCACAAGCTTAAGTTTTTCTACAGAGTTGATGCCCGACTCTCTTCTAGAGCTAAGAATTGGGGTGACAACATGTCTCATTTTTCTATCTTTTTGTCGGTTTTTTAAGAAACAATTGAATACTGTCATATTTTCTTCTCTGAGAAAGACATAACTCTTTCTGTTGGGAAAGTAAGCTTCCACTTTCTTGGTTTAAAAGTTAAGTTTGTTTGATCACTTCTGAGAATAGCTACCCCAGACAATCTTTGCATCACATAACTACCTTTCCAAGAATGTAGGTGGAATCTGAAGATTGGCCATGTCGCATGAAAACTCTTCTGCTAGTATCAGTATATGACTCTCTTCACCACCTAGCCTCTCCTCTGGTATGCTCCAATACGGATTACCGTAAGTCCTCGCTTCCTATCTTTTACAGGTTCTTGAAAACTGACTTTAAGTGAAGTGACATACAACAAAACCATTTTTTTCCCTCATCAACTTTATAGCAAAATGATATCAAAGGAAACAGTGTTATTTGAGGACCTGTTATATGTTGTTCAGCTTACAGTTAGTTTCTAAGAACCTATTAATGAAGTAAGGACTTACTATATATATGAGAAACCATATTATACAGTAGTATAGAAATATGTCAGAAAAAAGCAAGAGCTTTAAAGTTGGTAAGACTTGAACTATGCTTTTTCTCCAAAGATACTATTTTCAAATCTTTTTTATTTTATTCCCTATATTTGAGTTGCCATTCTATCGTCTCATAATTCTGCCCAGTGAGCTCAAACTCTCTTAATGGTAGTGACGGCGCATAGTATAATAAATAGTGAGAGATGGCTATTCGAACTGCATGTCTAGGTGTTTATAAAAAACAGTAGGGGCAGGTTACACTCACTTGTTCCTTGGGATCCAAGTGGCCACTCTTTTAAAGTTACACTTGGCATGAATTGTTTAGGGTTTATTTACAGGCTGTTGACCATGACCAATCTCTTTTGTGTCATAGGCCATCTACTGGAAGCCCCCCCATGATAAAAATTACATCACTGTGAATGAAAAAGAAACTAGAGAATTCATTAAGAACAGCTTTAAAATTATTCCTTTTCCATGCCCATGGAGGCTGGAATGGAAACATTCAGAAACAGTTAAGACCTCAAATCAATATGGCTTAATTTTTTACTTCATGGGGAAAAAGCTTACTTTTTTCTTTATTTCAACTGCCTTTTCAAGTTATAATTACAACCCAAAATATAGATTTAAATTTAATTTAACTGATATGCACAATAATTACTTTTATACATAATATAACCTAGGAAAGTATCTTAGGGGCAAATTACTGAGAAATCAGCAACACTTTCTTTTTTTATGACAACAAAGATTACAAGTCTCCAAGTAGTTGAGCAAGAATAAGAATCAGGTTCAGCGATGACATAAAAATAACAGAAACATTACAGGGAATTGCTTGGAGGTGAGTATAGAGTGCCTGTAGCTCCTAGGAACATTTCATGATTTATTTGTCACTGCTAGGAGGATAAAGGAACTAATCTAAAGCCATTTAAAATTGTATTTATAGAACTGAGATGGATGAATATTTAGGAGAGTCATTTTGTGTATATGTATAGGCATAATCGATCTACTTACTCATTATCCAATCACTATATTGAAAAAATATTTATCTTAAT
>RJWJ010024656.1:0-24657 GCA_004363605.1 Indri indri | reverse complement strand
AAAAAAAAAGAAAGAAAACTATGCCAAGGCTCATAATTAAACTGCTCAAAATAGTAATAAAGAGGAAATTTTTAAATAAGCCAGAGGGAAAAAACCATCTTACTCACAAAAGAACAAAGGTAAGTATGCCGTCAGAGTTCTTATTGGAATCAACGCAAGTGAGAAGACAAAAAGCAACATTTTTAATATATTTTTAAGCCTTTCAAACTAAAATTATATAACCAGGAAAATATCTGTCAAAAATGAGGACAAAATAAAGACTTTTTCAGACACACAAAAGATGAGATAATTCATCACTGGAAGAAATTTGTTAAATGAAGCCCTTTAAGCACAAGAAAAATGATACCAAATGGAAATATCAGTCTACACAACAAAGTGAATGGCACTAGAAATGGTAACCACAGCTTACATATACTAATATTTTTTATTATTATTTAAATCCCATTAAAAGATAAGTGACTGTTTAAACAAAAATAGTAACAATGTACTGTGGAGTTAATAACATATGTAAAAATATAATGTATGGCAGAAATAACACAAAATGCAGGAGAGGAGTAGAAGTATACTTTTGTAATGTTCTCATACTATATTTGAAGTAGCATAATACTACTTAAAGATCTGTGATAGGATAAGGATATACATTATAAACCCTAAAGCAACAACTAAAATAACAAAGAGTTATAGCTACGTAATCATAAAAAATATTCAATTAATATAAAAGAAGATAAAAAGAGAAGAAAAAGGAAATGAAGACTAGATGGGATAAATAGAAAGCAAATAGCAAGATGGTAGATTTAAACCAAACCATATAAATAATTACATTAAATGTAAATGATCTAAACACTTCAATTAAAAGGCAGAGTTTATCAGATTGACTAAAAAGATCAAGGCCCAGCTTTACGGTGCCCCAAGGAACACATTTTAGCCTCTTTCCATCATGTGAGGATAGAAGAAGTTGACATTCTGCAACTTGAAAGAGGGCTAAAAAAAAAAAAGAAACACATTTTAAATATGAAGACACAAACAGCATAAAATTAAAAGGACGGACAAAGCTATACCTGATAACATTAATTAAAACAAAGCTAGAGTGGCTGTGTTAATACCAAAGTATATTTCAGAACATAGAATATTTCTGGGGATGAAGATGGTCATTTCATATTAATAATGTAATTGATTCATCAAGAGCACATAAAAACTTAAATATTTATGAACGTAGTGACAAATCTTCAAAATACATGAAGCAAAAAGCAATGGAACCTTAAGGAGAAATAGATAAAATCCACAATTATAGTCAAATACTTTATTACCTCCTCTCAATAATTAATACAAAAAATAGACAGAAAATCAGTAAAGGTTTAGAAGACTTAAACAACACTATTAACCATCGAGATCAAATTGACATTTATAGAACACACCACACAACAGCACATTCTTTTCAAATGAACTTGGAATATTTACCAAGATAGATCATGTTCTGGGCCATAAAATGAGTTAGTCTTGATACGCTTAAAAGTATTCCTACTCACACAAAGTATGTTCTCTGACAATAATGGATTAAGTTAGAAACCATGACAAAAGGTATCTGCAATGTCCTCAAAATATTAGGAAACCAAGTAACACTCTTCCAAATGGCCTAAGAATCAGAGAACAAACTTTAAAAGCTAATTAAAAGTGTTTTGAACTGAAAGAAAATGAAAACAAAACATGTCAAAACTTGTGGGATGCTACTAAAACAGGACCTAGAGAGAAATATATAATATTAATCCTCTAGATTAGAAAATAAGAAATGTCTCAAATCAATTATTTCCACTTCCACATTAAAAACTAGAAAAAAAAAGGGCAAGTTAAAAGTAAGCAGAATAAAGGAAATGATGAAAAAAAAAATCACTGAGTAAATTAATCACATAGAAAGTAGAAAAACCGCAGAGAAAATTAATGAAACCAAATGATGATTCTTTGAAAAAATTGACAAAATTAACTCTTTAGCCAGACTGATACGGATAAAAGGAGAGAAGACACAAATGACCAATATCAAGATTATGAGAAGTAGAACTGCTACAAATTCTATTGCTATTAAAAGGATAATGAAGGAATGTTATGAACAACTTTAAATAAAAAGTTAAAACAAATTTTAAACAAATTCAAAACATAAATGAAATGGACAAATTTTTTGAAAGACACGAACTGCCAAAGCTTACTCAAGAAAAAATAGATAACATGAATATACATATCGATTAAAGGAATTGAGTTTGTTATTAAAAACTTCCCCATAAAGAAAACTGTTATGGCTGGCTGTGGTGGCTCACGCCTGTAATCCTAGCACTCTGGGAGGCTGAGGCAGGAGGATCGCTTGAGCTCAGGAGTTCGAGACCAGCCTAAGCAAGAGCAAGACCTCCGTCTCTACTAAAAATAGAAAGAAATTAGCCGGTCAACTAAAAATAGAAAAAAAAAAAATTAGCTGGGCATGGTGGCACAGGCCTATAGTCCCAGCTACTCAGGAAGCTGAGACAGGAGGATCACTGGAGCCCAGGAGTTTGAGGTTGCAGTGAGCTATGATCATGCCACTGCACTCTAGCTGGGACAACAGAGTGAGAACCTATCTCAAAAAACAAACAGACAAAAAGAAAATAAAATTATTGGCATAATTTATTTTTATGATTATATGTAATATGATATATTTCTATTTAATCTATTTTTATGCCTGAAGAATTTATTCAAAAATGTACTAAAATAAATGAACCTTAGTAGTTACTACCTTTTATTTTTACAGATACCAAATTAGAAGACAGGAGTTGTTAGACTTGTCTCTAAAATCAAAGATATTTCTAATTGTTTTCAATTTTGTCACAGAATAAAGGAAGAAGAAGCAACGTGGTAATCTGGACAGAAAACGAAGTTTACCTTGGATATACTACTCTTGAATTTGTCAGAATAATAACTACTGCAGAACTGAAAATACGTCTAAATCTATCACCATCTGCTACTCTGACAGTACACAATATTGAGTATACAGGACACCCTCTGGAACTTGCTGTGTTATTAAATTATTGCATTACGTGTACTGTCACCAAAAATATTTTCATAGTGATATATAATGAAGATACAAAACAGTGGGTGTTCCAAGACTTTATGTTAGATGTCCCTATTGACAGTTTTTTAGTTCCACGTTTTCTGTTTTCCGCAGCACCGGAATTGGTACTGTATGACAAGCACAGGATCTACTATTGTTACCATAATTTCACTGTTACTGGGGTTTTACAAACACCTACAGAAAATGGAAATCTATCACTGTTGTCAAATGAGAGTATTATTCATGAAGTTTTTATAGGTAAGGCATTCTCTTAATTCTCATTCTGCTAAAATTATTCTAGATTTCATTGTAGACATCTTCCTTAAAATGATGCAACAATTTTTAATGCACCAATATGTGGTGCTTTGGGTTGTTAAAGGTCAACTTTTTACCACTGCGAAATGAATAGATTTTAAATTCAGCTAATGTTCACTATGATCTCACATAGCAAAAGGACAAACTCAAGTTCTTTTTTTTTTTTTTTTTTTTTTTTGGTGTTTCACTTTGTTCAATCAGCAGATTCTAACGAACCAATTTATACATACATCAGCAGCATAGGAGGTGCTGTGTTGTATTAGTTTCCCAGGGCTCCCATAACAAAGTACTGCAAACTAGGTGGCTTAAAATGACAGAAATTTATTGTTTCACAGTTCTGGAGGCTAGAAGTCAGAGACTAAGGTGTTTACAGGGCCACATTCTCTCAGAAACCTGTAGGGGAATCTTTCTTTGGTTCTTCCCAGTTTTTGGTGGCTTGCTGGCAAATCCTTGCCATTCTTGGCTTGCAGCTGCCTCATTACGCCTCTGCCTTCTCATCCCATAGCCTTCTCCCTGTGTCTCTGTCATCACACGACCATCTTGTTATAAGGACAACAGTCACTGGATTAGAGGTCTTTCCTACTCCAGCGTGACTTCATCTTAACTAATCGCATCTATAATGATCCTATTTCTAAATAAGACCACATTCTGAGGTAGTCCTGGGGCTTAGAACCGCAACGCATCTGTTGGAGGGGACATACAGTTCAACCCATAGCAGATTTAGATAGATTCATGTTGAAATCTACAAACAAGTCATTTACTCTCTCTAAGCTTCTACAGTATAGGACTGGCATGTTGAGTAGATAAGGGATTGTATGTAAAAAGCTTAAACAATGCTCGACAGGTGGCAAACCTTCAATTAATAGTAGTTATTCTTGATTTTATTATTCATTCCCTCTTGAGTCCATTTTAGAAATTTGTATTTTCCTAGGAAATTCTTTATCTAGATTTTCTAATTTATTGGCAAAAATTTCCCTTGTTAACTCTTAGATTTCTTATGTGCCAGTAATTATGTTCTCTTTCTCATTTGTAATATTGTTCGTGCCCCACCCCATTGTTAGTTTGGCTTGCAAGAGATTGTTTATTATTTTTAGAGGTTTTTGTTTTTGTTTTCCTTTTAAAAAGCTATCTTCATTTTATTTACCAAATCTACTTTTTATTTAATTCCTTAATTTCTGCTTTTGTCATCGATTCTTCACTTCTGCTTTCTTTTTCCCACTTTAGTGGTCTATTGCCTGCTCCTTAAGTTGAATGATTAGTTCTTTTATTTTTAGTCTTTCTTGTTTTCTAAGCATTTAAAGCTATAAACAAGCATCAGGCTATGAACTTTTCTCTGTATGTCTTTAGCTGCACTCCATAAGATTTTACATACGGTGACCTTATTGTCATTATCTATTAAATCATTCTTAATTTTCATCTAACCTTCATATTTAATCTAAGAGTCATTTAATAATGTTTAATAATGTTTTTAACCGGTGATGTGATCAGCAAAAGAGAAGGTGCCATATAAGCATATAGAAGGAGCATCAAACCCAGATTTATGGGACCAGAAAAATAGGTGTGGAGGAAATTACTTCTGAACTGAAAACCAGGGGTAAAGTATATATGTGAGAAAAATAATTTCACTGCTTAGGATAGGAGATTGAGGTGGCATTCCAAGTTGAGAATATAGCATGTGCAAAGATCTGCCGGTGAGCGAGAACACAGCAAGGTCAGGGAACTGAAATTAGGTCAGCATGACTAGATAATGGAGTGTAAGGCAAAAAGTGGCAAGAAATGAACCTGGGTAAAGAAAAGAGAGATCACATTGTGAAGCAATTTGGACATTATATATAATCCAGAAACAATATATTGTTTTGTTTCATGAGGTTTTACATTTTGTATGTCATTACACTGTGTATATCCTGCAGTTACCCTTTCATTCAACATAGAGATATATTTTATTATGTCCTCCACCCACATGTTTCTCCCTTTCCACCTCGTGATCTGCTTGCATATATTTCTGGTTAGATAAATTTGAGTAGAATATAATTTGTGGTCATTTGTAAAGAGGTTACTGATTTATTCAGATTCCAAATGTAAGCTGGGTAAGCACAACACAACCTGAACCTCCCTGACTCTATGAATTCACCTTCCTCCTTTCAGCCAGTCCTCTCTGAGTGTTGTCTTTTGAAAATTAAAGAAGGTACACCCCTAGGCTGTACACAGAGAATGTCATATCTTGAAAGGAAGCTGTGAAGTCAGCTAGTCCAACTGTTCATTTTACAGATAAGGCAACAAAACCAAAGAGGTTAAGAGAGTTGCCCTCTGTGAGCCACTCTGACTTAGGCAGAATACTCTATTAGGCAGAGAAAGTTGCTTATCTGCTAAGAGTGAGCCTGCACAGATAGGCTATGCTTTACACTACTCCTGCCCCTGTCACCCCTATTTCTTCATCCCAATTGTATTAGTCTTCAAGGGCTGCCCTAACAAAATACCAGACTGGGTGACTTAAACAACAGAAATTTATTTTCTCACATTTCTGAGGGCTAGAAATCCAAGATTAAGGTACTGTCAGGATTGGTTTCTGGGGCGAGGCCTCTATTCCGGTGTTTCTTCCTCTTCTTGTAAGGACACTGGTCCTATTGGATTAGGACCCCCTGCTTATAATCGTATTTAACCTTAATTGCCTCCTTAAAGGCCCTATCTCCAAATGTGGTCACATTGGGGATTAGGGTTTCAACATAAAAATTTGAGGGGGACACAATTCAGTCCATAACCAACACTTTCTAATAATACTATTCCTGCCATGCTCATCCTCATCATTACTTAATACACTTATTCTAGCTCTTTTCTCTATGTAAATGATGTGATATATAAAAGTGATATAGTAAATATAAGGAGAAAATGCATTCAATAAGAAAACTGAATACTCTGCACCGAAGTGAGAGAGAAGTTCTCCAATTTCAGGTGAAGTTACAGGTTCAAGCCTGCCCACTCACATTTTCTCTAAGTACATAAATACTTAATCATTATAAAGGAAATTCTTTTGGTTAAAAGTACACTTAAATAAAACAGCGTGATTTATGGTTAGTTAGAATAACACAAACTTTTCTCTCTTTTTTCCAGATTATTATGGAAATATTGTGGTGAAAATGGAAAATAATATAATATTTTATTTCAAGATGAGCATTACAGATGCAGTAAAGCTGCATGTATGGGTAAACAGCACAATAAGAACCACCTTTCTCTTAAGTACATCTGGTCATATATATCTCCTGTGTGCTTTTGACAATGGCACGATACACGCACAGGAATATCCCTTAAAGCTGGAAGCACAAAGTATAGCATTCAAGACAAAAGACAAATGCCCATACACTGCATTTAATAATGATGTTGCTCGCATTTTTTACTTTTTGGACAAGGGAGATGTCCTGAAGATGTGGACTCAATTAGTTTATCCAGAAAATGTTGGTCTGTACACGATTGTGGAACTCTATGGCCCAAAAGTATTGAAAATACAACAATATACTCACTATGAAATTGCCTTTGGACATTGCACTAAAACTCTGGTAATTTAATATTTTAAATTTCTTTGATTTTAATAAATATAAAAGTATAATATGAACATTTTTAATAAGTGGATTTGATTTCCCTTCTAGGTTCAGCTGGGGAAATGTTGAGGACTATGTTTTTATTTTTTTATTTTTATTTTTATTTTTTTGATACAGAGTCTTGCTCTGTTGCCCAGGCTAAGAGTGCCGTGGCATCAGCCTTGCTTGCAGCAACCTCAAACTCCTGGGCTCAAGCGATCCTCCTGCCTCAGCCTTCCAAGTAGCTGTGACTACAGGCATGCACCACCATGCCCAGCTAATTTTTCTATTTTTAGTAGAGACAGGGGGCTCACTCTTTCTCAGGCGGGCCTCAAACTCCTGAGCTCAAGCAATCCTGCCTCGGCCTCCCAGAGTGCTAGGATTATAGGCATGAGCCACCATGCCCCACCCCTATGAGTTTTTAATAAATAATAATGTAATAAGCCATTTGCTTTTAGTATCCAAGGCCTCTTTGCCACCTAAAAACACATTCCTTCAAAACTCCTTGATTGTCAATTGCATTGTTCATTTTCTTTTTTTTTTTTTAATGGATGGCTTTTCTGTAGACTTCTGTTATCTATTGCAGTATAATAAACTACCTCAAAACCTAATTCCTTTACACAATGACCAATTCTATGGGGCAACAATTTGGGCCCTGACTAGCTGGGCAGTTCTGCTGGTTTCATCTGGGTTCATTGATGTGGCTGTAGTGATCTGGCAATTCATCTGCAACTGGATGACCTCAGATAGCCTCATTAGTCTGAGGGGCCTCAGACGGAATGCTTGTCTCTGCTCCATGTGGCCTCTTATCCTCCAGACTGGACCTGGCTTTTTCACGTGGCAGTCTCTTTATGCATTTATGACATACCTTTTTCTTAATTTTTTTCAATATTTCTAGGCCACACGGTTTGTGAGTTTTTTTCCAAATTTTTGCAAATCTCAAAAAAAACTTTCTGATATGTTTATTGAAAAAAACTCCACGTATAAGTGGACCAATGTGGTTCAAACTAGTATTGTTCAAGGGTCAACTGTATATCTGTCCATTTGCAACTTACCCCCTCAAAATACTAGTTAACCCATCAAAATAAATAAATGACCAATGACTATGAAACATCAAAATTTGCATTTTTAATAAAATGCTGGCTCTATCGCTTATTACCGGATGACATTGAGCAAATTTTTAAATCTCTCTTTGCCTTAATTTTCTCATCTGTAAATTGGGGATAATAATAATAGTACCTACCTCGTAAGATTTTTATGAGGATTAAATGAGTTAATATACATAAAGGATTTAGGAAGCGCCTGGCACATGCACTGTGTGTACCGTTACTGCAGCTACCAACACTGTTACCGCTGCCATAATACTGTCACCGTCACCTCCATATTTCATCCATTCTAAGGCACATTTTTTTTTACATTTAACATCTCTGAAATCAGGGTAAGTCTTATGGCATTTTAGATTTAATGAATCATGATATTATTATTATAGTACCTTGCTTATATGATGCAGATTGGGTCACTATAACTTCACAGACTAATTATTGCCTAGTATGATGATAAGGATCATCATTCCTTTTTGTAAAAAAAAAAATGAATATAACACCCATATACAAAAGTGGATAAAACATTTATGAATAATTTAGCAAATTATTATAAACAAAACACCCATGTAATCACCATTCAAATAAAAAAATAGAATATTAGAAGCACCCAAAGGCCCTCTTGTATCTTCCCTGATCGTAATCTTCTCCCTCTTCCAAAACCTAAACACCAGTCTGACTTTTGTAGTAATAATTTCCTTGCTTTTCTTAATAGTCTTATCATCTGTTAATATGTATGCATCACTGAATGATATAGCTTAGGTTTGTCTATTTTTGAACTTCATATTAATGGAATCATTACATATATGGTAAACACACATACATACATAATATACATGTATATGTATTTATGTCTTCCTTTTTTCTTTGAATATTATGCTTGTGAAAGTCCATGTTGTTTAGTGTAGCTGTAATTCATTCATACTCACTTCTCTATAGTATTCCTCTGTATGAATATACTACAATATATACTTACTTATTTTACTGTTGATGAACATTGGGGTGTTTCTATTTTGGGGCTACTCTGAACAATGCTACAATGAATATTTTAGTATATACCTCTTGACAAATACATATAAATATTTGTATTTAACTTTTATGTGAGATTCTTGGGGAAGATGTAATTTCCATTTATAATTCTATAACATTTTATTATGAAGAATTTCAAGCATACAGAAAGTTGAAAGAATTTTGCAATTAACACCTCTACCTAGATTCTACATTAACATTTTACTATACTTGCTTTCTTATATATCTATACATCTGTCCATCCACCAATCAATCTTGCTTTACAAGTGTTCAACATTATTTCATATCCTAGTGAAGGCATTTTACGTGCCTGGATGTGGAAAACCAAATGCTACTAAAGTGAGATCCCCATCCCCAATTTTTCTGCTTTAAATAAACTTTTTAATTTTCTTTTTCAGACACTAACATTTTCTCAGAATATAAATTATGAGGGAGTAGATAATTACTTCCAGTTGCAGTAAGTATGACTTTCAATTTTTTTATTTTTATTTTTTATTCTTTTTGAGACAGAGTCTCACTCTGTTGTCCGGGCTAGAGTGCCGTGGCATCAGCCTAGCTCACAGCAACCTCAAACTCCTGGGCTCAAGCAATCCTCCTGCCTCAGCTTCCTGAGTAGCTGAGACTACAGGCGTGCGCCACCATGCCTGGCTAATTTTTTCTATATATTTCTAGTAGAGATGGGGTCTCGCTCTTGCTCAGGCTGGTCTCGAACTCCTGACCTCGAGCGATCCTCCCGCCTCGGCCTCCTAGAGTGCTAGGATTATAGGCATGAGCCACCGCGCCTGGCCAGTACGTATGACTTTTAAAAGAACTTAGTATTAAATATGCTACTCGGGTTATTGATTTGTAGGTATTTATTTAAATGGCCTCATATCTGTTTAAATATTCAAATTTCAAATTCCTTTAAATGTCTGGATAGATGTAAAATTAGTATGTAAGTGTATAAATATAAAGTACTCCTTGTAGTTTAATGGAAACATGACCTATCTGAAAGTTCTCATTCATCCAAATAAAGATGCAAAAAATGGGCTATTTATTAATTCAATAATTTTCAAGCATGTTGTGTCACTAAGCCCCATCTCAAAGTTTCTATGTACTATCATTAAGCAAAAACAAGAACTCTAATACCACGGAAAGTCTTTAACTGTGAGTAAAGTCAGACGAAACATCATGTTTGACTCCTGGAATAAGGTAGCAATTAAGCATTTAATTTCCGAAGGAAGACAACCAACTTGGAATCCTATGTTAAGGCATTTATATGGCTATCATTACAGCCTGGCAATATTTTCTGGGAAAATAGCATTTTTTTTTTCTAGGAAAAAGTTTCATTTTTCTTTAGTCTGCTACTCCAAGTGAATTTGAGTACCTGCTCATGCCAAGCACTTTTAGGTGTTCAAAATACGTGGTGAACAAGGAAGATAAAGTACTGGTGTCATGAAACCTATCTCCAGTGGGAGAAGACAAACAGCAAGTAATCAAATAAACAAGATAATTCCAAATACAGATAAGTGCTATTAAGAAAACACAATGATGTCATAGAGTCTGATCAGGAAGGGTAGGGAGAAAATCCCACTTTAGACACAGTAGTCTAAACTGAATAGGCTCAACTCGTTCCTTTCCCCTTCATCCATAGACTTTTTGCTTTATACTTCTAATGGTGTGGGTTCCTTTGAGTATTTTTGGTTTTGTGGATATTTACTGAGATTTCTGTTGCTATAGAATGCACATAAAGTTGTCCAGGATTTTTTTCGTGTTTCTTTTTCCCCAGTGTTTTCAAAAAGAAAAAACCCTAGCAGGGGTGGGGTATGAATCAAGCTTTCAAAATGTCTCCTTCTGTCGTTTTTGAGCCCTCACATTTTGCCTGAACACAAAACGATTCATGTGTACATTTTAGTTGAGAAAGGCATTATGTCTGACCTCCCTTTCAATTCCAGTCAGATCAAATTATGCAGCTTTATGTGGTTCAGAAAACTAATTTTACAACTTCCTCTTTATTGTTCCAAAGTTGTTATAGGTAGAAGGGGAAAACCTATAGGGGATGCAGGAAGAACATGCATCATGGGTACCACTTTGTAATACTATCAGGAAGCAAGTAGGTCAAGATATTAATATTGGCAGCAGACCCCATTGTCCAGGGACTGAGGGTCTTTATAAAATAGGGTGGTTGAAATGCTGACAGGATGCTCATTTCTGGTTCCCATTGTGCCAACCCGGTGGTGGCCAAAATATGGGACACCGTGAGGTGAGAGCCACTTTACCGTATGGCCGCAGTGCAGAGCTGCCTTAGCAGAAGCAGCGAGCAGTTACCGCCGGCACCAGGCCTCTAGACTTCCTCACGGTGGTTCAATCACACAGCGTGCATGGGACTTTTCATTTGCTCTGCAGAAAGGCAGAGTCATGTCTACTTGTCCCCTAATTCTGTAATAACCTATGTGGGTTCTTTTTCCTAGAGACCAGAATACAGGTCTCCTGCTTATTGAACTTCGACCTAGTGCATATTCAAAAATGTGTGCAAGAGCCCACAAGGTAAGTGACATAGTAGTAAAGACCAAAAATGTACTTCAAGAGTATATAGGTGGCAAACTAAATAATTCATATAATCTCCATACAATACCACTCCCCTAATACTTAGCCACATTTTGTAATGTTTCACAGTAAAGATAGCATTATTTCACAGTGAAGATGGAAGATAAGATTTCCGCCTTCTGTGAACTTATCATCTAAAGTGGGATATATAAACATATACAAAAATGTAAAACTATTAGTTTTTGAAGATTTGAAGATAAATAAAACTGTGTAAAGGAAAACTGAAAATAATGGGAACAATTTAAGTCGAATATAGTTTGTCAAAGAAGACTGACAGTCATGTCCATATTTATCCTGCATTCATTCATTCAAAATATCATTCATCCAAAAACAATGTACTGCATGCCTGCTATGTTTCTGTGTTTCAGTCTGTGTGCTAGGTAGTGGGAGTTACAGAGATGAAAAGACAGACTACCTTTCCTAGAGGTAAACATAAGCTAGCTTGTGAGAATGTGGTATACACAGTTATCAAATTGCCCAGAGGAAAGTGGGAGCAATTTTGATTGGGTGGGGGAAGGTGAAAAGAAAGGGATACATAACTTGACTGTTGAAGAATGAGCGGAAGTTCAGCAGGCGGATGCAAAGGGAATTCCAGGAAAGGAATAGGCAAAAGCAGAGAGGTATGTGATAGCATCAGGGTGTTCGAGTAACTATGAGTATTATGAAATTAAACACAAATTCTTACAACTCCCTCCTTTGAGTCTATGTTCCACATTTGGGGATGCCTGTTCTCTATTCTTTCTCAGCCTAACATTCAGTAAACATATATCAAGCACCTACTGTATATCAGGCATTGTGTTATACATAGGGAATACTAAGGGAAATAGGACTTGGTCCCTCCTCTCCAGGACACCAGCACAAGGAACCTATTCCTGCCAGAGCAAGATTCCATGAGGTTAGAGGGAGCCTTGAACTAAGGCAGATGTGATCCAGCCCTGAGTACTGCTGACACACACTGCTTCCCCGGGAAACTGCCTTCAGTTGCATATCCGCAACTCCAGTCTGCCTACCACTCCACCCACCCACTGTAACTGCTTAGGAAGCAAGAAAGCGCAACCTCGGGAGTTCCTGCCCTAGGCTAGGTCTAGGATTTTTGTCTTTAAGTGCGTGACCCTATTTCTTTATGGATGCCTTCCTAAAGCACTGTGGTTTTCTTTACCCCTCTCTAATCTCTAGCTTTGTTAGGGATCCCTATTCACTCTGTCCTGCCCAGCCAAGGCATTACAAAGGCAAGTTCATCCAACCTGAGTTCAGATCCAAGCCCTACCACCTACTGGCTTGGACAAGCCACTTAAACACTCTGAGTCTCAGCGGCCTCATTTGGGAAACTTAACGTCTATCTTATGGGGCTGTTGAGAGTATTAAATGAGATCATTTATGCAAAGTACCCAATACAGTGCCCGTCGCAGAGTAATTATCTAATAATACTGGTTTCTTCCTTCTTTTTCCTCTTTAGCACCCTGTAGACAAGGACAGTTCAAATCTAGCCACCCTCTGGACCTACTGCAGATAGTTTATATTGACCCACCAACTGAAATAGAATGGAGAAACATGCAATAGCCCTTTTAGGCAATAGGAAAACGTGGTCTTTTAGAGGCAGGTCCTCTAATTAGCCAAGGAAATCAAAACCTGTACATAGCCACAAGGTATGCTTTCAATGACAGGTTCCATTCTTGGTGCTCTCATGCGCATGAGTAAGTCATCAGCCTCCCAGATAAATATTATAGAGACACAGGGCCCAGCTCTGTATGTACACAGAACCATACCTACAAACTTCTTCTCCAGTTGGAGGAAGTTAGGCCCTTGTTAAACCTGCTGGATCAAATGGCAATGGTCTGTGCTATCTGAATAAGAGCCTGCTGTCTCTGTCACTTAGACTTCATAGCCTGCAGCAGAGCAGCAAATAGGATTGGCAGCTCCAACAAGGCTGTATCTCACTTTTTAACCATGCACCAAGAAGTGGAAATGCAGAAAGGTAGAAAGGGAGGCCAGCCCCCACAGGACCATATTAATTCCTTCC
Organism: Indri indri; assembly: GCA_004363605.1. Taxonomy (NCBI): domain Eukaryota; kingdom Metazoa; phylum Chordata; class Mammalia; order Primates; family Indriidae; genus Indri; species Indri indri. Next base: position 10,965 of record RJWJ010024656.1, on the reverse strand, counting down.
AGGATGAATTTTCCCCAGGAGGGATGACTACAACTCTTGTCTAATACATTATCTACCAGCATTTGTGTTGAGGGACTTTGGAATCCCTGTCTCAGATCAGTTGTTCTGCCCAGTTAGAGGGAATGTGCTATGTCCAACTCTTAGCTAAGGAAGGAGCTGTCCGGCCTTGTCTCCGCACCGAGGAGAAGTGTTTTCACTTAGGCTGTATGTCAGAATCTCTCTAATTAAGTATCCAGTCCTGGGGAGCACGTGTCAGCCCTGTAGCAGCAGGTACTCTAGAAAACAGGCTTATTCATACTTGCCACACTCTGTACCTACAACTCCTTTTCAACATCCATCTGCAGGTCAACTCATTTTTATTGCTAGCCATGGTTGTTGATTCTGAGGCTTGGGGTTACTTTTGTCAGTGAGGACAAGGAAGAGAAGAAATATTACAAATGAGGTCACCTGCGGCAGATACTGCAGGCCAATTTCTAACTTCTTGCAAGTTGTGCTATAGTATCCACAGGTAGTTTGTTTTCAAACAAAGCACAGATGTGCTTTTCTTTAAACAAGCAGTTGTGAGTAATGCTTAAAATAAATATCCATTGAACTAGGACCGGGGGTTAATATTAAATAATTGGCCTGCTGCCAGTGCTCCTTTGAATACAGGGTGGTGCTGCTTAAAGCAGGAATAACAAGAGTAGGATGCTATTTTACAGGATGCTACTCAATACTCTGAAAAAATACTGGTCTACCGAAGTAGGGGGAAAAGTCAAATTAGTAGCTAGATATTAAAATCTGCCAGCTGAGTCAGAGGTGCAAGCCGGAAGTATGAAGTTAGTAGTCACGGTTGTAGAGGTGAGTAAAAGATGGGATTGGATCAATTCCCTGGGATACATAAGAAAGCAGAGATCCAACCTTTGGGCCTCATGAGCAGTAAAGACCAAGGCAGCAAAGAAAAAGCGCTCAAAGAGGAGGAAAACAGCACAGAGCAGTAGCATAGCAGAGCCCTACATTTAAAAAGTTATTATCTCAAATCTAAAATGTAACTAGTTTTAGCTGTCATAATCTTTCAGATCATGTGAATCAGAACAACTGAACTCACTACCTAAATTACTTCATTTTAGGTTTTCCAAATGGCTGTTGGATGTGATATTTATAAATACATTACAGTTAAAGGGCAAGTATATTTCCATTTGACCTGTCTTAAACTCTTTCGGTTTTAAAACAAATGGTGAACTAGATGATAATTACTAGTGATAATATTAGCCTAATGACGCACAGATCCACAATGAAATCCAGAATTAAATTGACATTGATGTCCAGTTTCAATTTTTGCCAAGTCAAACATATTTGAATCATACTAAAAAGGAAAAAAACAAGCTATTTCTCTATTACCAGCATTTTTCTCCATCTTTCATTTTAATAAGCCAGTTTCTATCTTTCATCATTTCATCAGCTCTTCAGTGTACAGCTCATTCCCAAAGAAATGAGAGGGAGAAATGCTGACCTCTGTTTTCCACCCTACTCAAACCACTTGTAACTTCAACTTCCGTCATACAATTGCTTACCACCATATCAGAGGAGCCTCAGTTTTCTGTACCATTTTCTATGGGAAATTTTTTTTTGTTTTTTCGAGACAGAGTCTCACTCTGTTGACCGGGCTAGAGTGCCATGGTGTCAGCCTAGCTCACAGCAACCTCAAACTCCTGGGCTCAAGCAATCCTACTGCCTCAGCCTCCCGAGTAGCTGGGACTACAGGCATGTGCCACCATGCCCAGCTAATTTTTCTATATATTTTTAGTAGAGATGGGGTCTCGCTCTTGCTCAGGCTGGTCTCGAACTCCTGAGCTCAAATGATCCACCTGCCTCAGTCTCCCAGAGTGCTAGGATTACAGGCGTGAGCCACCATGCACAGCCCGTGGGAAATTTTTTAGAGCAAGCCAGCCAGAACCACCAGTGGTTCCTCCAGAGAATCCCAAGGTGTGAATTTGTCGATCCTGCTATGGTTCACAATGAAGCACGTTGGATTTTGTGTCTTCCATTTGCCATGGTGCTCTGTCTTCTACATGGGAGAGACATGGGCAGCATGTGTATACTAATCTGTATAGCTGCGGTTAAATGTAAAATGGAAATTTTACATTTGTTGTGATTTCTTTCCTTTGGTTAGAAGTGGGGTTGAGAGTGGGGGAACATTAACTCTTATCTGAGTATTTATGAAATGGCTTGCTCTCATCCATTCCTCTGTCATTTTGATAATCTTTTGATTATTACTGAATTTTAATAATCACTTGCTAGATCAATAATTAAATATTTGCATCTCATTTAGCATTTGCTAAATTTGCATTTCCTAGCACCTTTGCACTCGTAATTCCTTTTCCAGGAAACACAAAAAGGCTAACTGGGCTGGGCATGCTGGCTCACACCTATAATCCCAGCACTTTGGGAAGCTGAGACAGAAGGATCACTTGAGCCTAGGAGTTTGAAATCACCTGGCAGCATAGCTAGACACCCTCTCTAAAAAAAAAAAATGTGTGTGTATGTGTGTGTGTGTGTGTGTGTGTGTGCGTGTGTGTGTGTGTGTAAAAAGCCAGGCATTGTGACTCACGCCTGCAGTCCCAGCTACTCAGAAGGCTGAAGATGCAGGAGGATTACTCAAGCCCAGGAATTTGAGTTTACAATGAGCTATGATCATGCCACTGTACTCCAGCCTGGGTGACAAAGCAAAACCCTGTCTAAAAAAAAAAAAAAGTATACAGCCTGTACATCCTATTATCCTATTTCTGGGATTATTTACATCTTCGCTCCTCAGAGTTTGGCCTGTGGACCAGCACTGGCATCATCTGGGAACTTGTTATAAACACAGAATGTCAGGCCTCATCCCACACCTGCTGAGTCAGAATCTGCATTTTAAAAAAATTTCCAGGACATTAGTAGGAGCATTAATGTTTGAGGATAACTGCTGTAAGCAACATGTTGCCAAAACCAATTCCCAGTACCATTGTATGCAGAATTCCTTCTCAGGCCCCTGGTTTCCTTCCAATGTGAGAGACAAAGCAGCTTGAACCAATCTATTTCTGGGAGGCTCCAGGTAGTAATTGTCAAGCTCAGTTGCTCATCAGAATCACCTGGAGAGCACGTTTTAAAAACAGATTTCAAGACCTTACTCTGGGCCTCTTAATCAATAACGCATTGTTCTGGAACTCTAAAAACAGCTTTAATACCTTGGACTCAGGTTGCGGTGGACCCATGATTTTCATAGTCACCGAGGGAGAGCTGTAACAGTATGGGGTCCATGGCACTTCAGAAGAGTTGTCGATGAAGGAGAGCTGTCATTTCTTGGGATCCCATTTGGGTTCAGAGTAGGGGATGGTCTAGACCTCCAATATCAATCTAAAAATGATGGTGACTAGGGTTCCTTCCAAGTTACACTGGAAGCAGCTAGCTAAAGTGGTCAAATGGATAACTTTAACTAAAAACTGTGTAATTTTGTAGACCATTATATCCTCTGTCTGTATGAACCCTAACTAGAAATTATATGAATCGTTACCTGCACAACTGAGTTTCTAGTAGCAACTAGAAATCTTGGTTTTTTTTAAAAAAGTTTATATGGAATAAAACAGTCCAAAGAAATTTGTCTTTATTTTGATAGATTTTCTAAGAATTTTTATGTGTGTGTGTGTTTTAGAATGGTGACTTTTTAAAAATTGTGATGAAATTCACACAACATAAATTTATCATTTTAAAGTGTACAATTCAGTGGCATTAAGGACCTTCACAATATTGTGCATCTAGTACCGCTATCTAGTTCCAAAGTATTTTCTTCTCTTTATTTTATTTTATTTTATTTTAAACAGAGACAGGTCTCACTTTTGCCCAGGATGGTCTCGAACTCCTGAGCTCAAGTGATCCTCCCACCTCAGCCTCCCAGAGTGCTAGATTTTACAGGCATGAGCCACCACACCCAGCCTAGTTCCAAAGTATTTTCATCACCCCAAAAGGAAACTCTGTACCCAGTAAGCAGTCACTCCTCATACGTGCTTTCCCCCAACCGTTGGCAACCGTTAACCTACTATCTCTGTGGATTTGCCTATTCTGGATATTTCATATAAATAGAATCATACAATATATGATTGTTTGTGTCTGGCTTCTTTCACTTAGCATGTTTTTGAGGTCTCTTTTGCTGTGGCATGTATCAGTACTTCATTCCCTTTTATGGCCAAGTAATATTTCATTGTATGGATAAACCATATTTTGTTTATCCATTCCTCAGCTCATGAATATTTGCAATGTTTGTGCCTTTTGGTTTTTGTGAATAGAGCAGCTATGAATATTTGTGTACAAGTTTTTGTTTGAACACCTGTTTTCACTTATTGTGGGTACGTACCTAGAAATGGAATTGCTGGGTCATGTGTAATCCTATGTTTACCTTGTCGAGGAACCACCACACTGTTCTCCACAGCAGTGTAACATTTCACATTACCATCAGCAATGTACGTGCGTTCCAGTTTCTCCACATCCTTGCCAACATTTGTTGTTTACTGTTTTGGGGTTTTTTTGTTTGTGTTTTTGTTTTTTAAATCGACAGATAAGATTGCGTGTATTTACAGTGTACATTATGATGTTTTAAAATACATTGTGGAATGACAAATTCTACCTAATTAACATATGCATTACCTCACATTGTTATCATTTTTGTAGTGAGAACACTTTACATCCACTCTTTTAGCATTTTTCAAGAATGCAGTATATTATTAACTATAGTCATTATGTTGTACTATAGATCTCTTGAACGTATTCCTCCTATCTAACTGAAATTTTGTATCTTTTGAGCATCCTCTCCCCACCCCCCACCCCCACTTTTCTATGAATTTTTAATAAACATGTATCAAATATAAGAGGTAAATTGGCAGATTTCAAATTCTGGTGTTTTCTGAAACATTTGTGAAACTGATTTTTTTTTAAATAGAAATGCTAGGGCCACACACTAACCCTGGAGATTCTAATTCAGTAAATGATGATTCTGTGATGCTCTCCAGTTGGAGAATCACTTTGTTAAATGATTAAATGTTTGTGTAAATATATAAGTAATGATCTTACAAATTATTATGTTTTCTTTTTTGTAGATTTAGTAAAAAAGGATGTCTTCACCACGATTTTACTTACGTGATTGAAAAGTAAGAAATTTTTTTAACATAAGATTGAGTTTTATATTAATGTAGTAACAATAATTTGCAATCATTACTTGTTCATTGAATTCCTATTAGCATGCTTGTGTTTGGCTTGACACTGTGCAGTCAGTTTTAGCATTAAGCAAAATGTGTAGACACTATAACTAACTTTTCTGAAACATGCAAGAGAAAGAGAGAGTCCTAGTCTCCTCCTTCAGTTTAATTGGATAAATAAAGTAAGCCTCATTTACATATGTGTAGCCTCAAATCCTATATTATTCCCTCTAATTTAAGGAAGACACTCAAGAATATTTTTCCCTACATAATTCTTCTCAAATTCTACATGACTATAGTTAAGTTAGTTACAAGTTATAAATTTACCAGGAAAGTCCTGACATCAAACATTCTACTAACTCATCTTTTTCTATATTTTATATTTAATCTTATACACATTTTTTAATTGTGCAATTTATTAAAGATATAACTAAACAAAATCTGATTTTTACTTTTGTAAGATAAAGATCTTTATAAAAAAATTTAAAATATAAGGCTGTCAAAAGTATAGAAGTCCATGGCCTCTGAAATATTTACAAGAGCTTTTGAAAAGCTATGAAATTATCTAATTCTATTTAATTAAATAGAATTTATTTATTCCAATTAAATTATTTATTCCAATTAAATCATGTTTAACCACTAGGTATATCCCTTAAGTGATTTTATAAAACTTTAAGGCAGGGTGGAGGGGTGGAAGAGCCTAGATGCTCCAGATTGCCATGCTTGGTGAAGTCAGTAGGTGAAATAGAAGGGGTGAGAAGAAAATGTTTAACAGTGGGTGGGGGCACCACTTTTTAGTGTCTGTGTGGTAGCTGGGCCTCAAGAGTAATAATTTGAAATAGACTGTTTCCTCTATGGCAGGAATTTCTTGAGTCTGTCCCCTGAAGCATGATAAGACATACGGAGCATGTGGCTGGTAACAGTGATTCAAATTTGAGGACTGCCAAGACAGGAAATATGTGAGGGAATAATATGAAGGGAATATGTGAAGGAATAAACCCCAGAGTTCATGAAGGGGAAGCATTCCATTATAGTGAGAAATCTAAATTACGGTATACATCCGTTGTTACTGATTCTGAAGGATCTTATTCTTATTACTTTTTTTTTTTTTTTTTTTTTTGAGACAGAGTCTCACTCTGTTGCCCGGGCTAGAGTGCCATGACGTCAGGCTAGCTCACAGCAACCTCAAACTCCTGGGCTCAAGCGATCCTCCTGCCTCAGCCTCCCAAGTAGCTGGGACTACAAGCATGTGCCACCATGCCCGGCTAATTTTTTTTTTCTATATATTTTTAGCTGTCCAATTAATTTCTTTCTATTTTCGGTAGAAGCAGGGTCTCAATCTTTCTCAGGCTGGTCTCAAACTCCTGAGCTCAAACGATCCACCCACCTCGGCCTCCTAGAGTGCTAGGATTACACGCGTGAGTCACCGTGCCCAGCCAAGGATCTTATTCTTTCATCTATTAATATTCTGGAAAGAACTGCTTTGGGATAGCACAATGAACCTGGGCTTTATGTTCATGCATCCTTCTTGGTAGTAAAGCAAGGTGTCTAGCCTTGAACAATTTCTGAGAATGGTTCCATGTCTACAAACGGAGGACAATAATTCACACCATGTTGGTTGTTGTAAGAATACATTAATATGTATGGAAATATGTGTAGAAAGAAAGTGCCTGAAACATAGTAGCGCTCAGTATTTTATAATTATGTTTATCTATTTGACTTTGGTGATACTTCCTTACCTAGGCAAAGTCATGGTTCTAGTTTTTAAGTTTGAAGAGAGGAAAGAGAAATAAATAATGAAGAATATCTTTTTTACAGGTCATATCTGAGGCACCGACCATCTCAAAACTTGGTAAGAAAATTATAATCTTTATCTTCTGAGGCTGGGCACAAAAGGAAAAAAAATTTTAGCAGAAAATTATAATTTTGTTAATAGACCAAATATATAAAATAACTAAAGCACTTTTGCTTTTCTAGAAAGTAAGGTATGATTGGGAAGAATATGGCTGCCCATTAAGACTTGAGTTCAGAGAAAAGTTTCAACCTGTGATTCAATTGTAAGTATATTCTCATCAAAATTTTTAACTTATTTTGAAAGTTTCAAGATAAAAGTATTAATTAATCATGCATTTATTAATACATTTTTGGGTACTTAATATGTCGGTTTTCAGTGCTAGTTATACCAAGTTGGGCAACCCTGGTCTTTATATATTGGGGGAGATTGCAGTTTGGCAGCTGAGACTCAAGTGGGTAGGATAGCTGAGAGCCCTCTCAGGCCTGCTGGCAGTATCCTCTACCCTCCCGAAATCTCTCCCCAAGCTCCTACCAGCGCCCCTGCCTATTTTGTAGGGACTCTTCCCCAAGTGATGTGATTTTTCTTTCTCTGTGCCAATAATAAATGAAAGCTTGTAAGGAAAAAAAGTAGATTGCTGATAAGTACATTAAGGAGATTCAAAAATAACATCCCAGACTTAATTCTTATAAACAGTTCATAACAATAATATGAATAAAATGCTAATAGGAAGGCTTTTCCAAGTAATTTTGTATTTGTTTGCTTTCCTCTCTGACTTTTTTATTCTTGGATAATGGTTATAAAAGTAACAGGGCTCATTATAAAATTTAAAATATAGAAAAAATATGAGATAAATGACCCATATTTCTAAATGTTTTGCTATTATATTATCAAATATCTATTTATGTACATATTCACACACTGGGTCCGGTTATGCCATTAGGATAAATTACTGGAAGTAAAATTTAGGTGCTAATTAATTAATTAGCTCTGAGAATTAGGCAGACTTTAATTAATTAAGCTTTGAGAATCAGTGGCAGGTGTGGCGGCTGGGAAATTGGTCTATAGGCCTCCGGATTACAATAAATGCCTTATCTTTACAGGGAATGGCTCAGGAGCAGGTCGGGCAGAATTTTTCACCATCAAATGCGAGTAAGAGTGAAGCCAAGTCCTGGGAGTGTGATCCAGCTGGGAACATAAGTCCCACGATCCCAGTTGAATCATGGTCCCAGGACTTGTTTCACTCTTATTCGCATTTGATGGTAAATCTATTTTTGTCCCATCTCCAACTAGAATTTGGTGCTGCAGAAACCACCCCAGAGGAAACAGTGAAACACAATTGTTCTGTTACCATGCAGGGAGTTCAAGAACAAGTATGATGGGTGTTTTAAGAGTATCCAGGATTCTTTTAAATCAGGTATGTAAGACATACAGATGCAGAAATGACTGTCATGAAGGAAGATGTTTATTATACATACAGATCCCTAGGAACTGGAGGCAAGGCATGCCACACAGGGCCACATGGGGAAACACCAGGGTCTGCCAGAAGGCAGAGGGAGTGCAGGGAAAATGTGGGCAAGATGCCCTTTGTAGTTTCTGTAGGAAAGAATAAGCAAGGTAGGGTAAGTAGGTTTGGGATTGGCTAGTCTGAATAATTTCAGGGGGCTCTGAGAAATAGGAGCTATCCCGAGTTGTCTGAAATCTGGTTCTGGGGTGATTAGGGCAGGTGGATAGCAGCCCAGATTATGAGAGCCCGTAAAGAAGGCGGTTGGAGGTAAGGGCTCTGGACTGGTTTGTTTCCATATGAAAGGGGCTCCTGGAAGAGCTGTTTACTGTCTCTAGGAATTGGCTAACCCAGGCAGTCCTTCTAGGGTCAGCAAGGCCCTCCAGATGTTAAAGCATCAAAATGCAGAAAATAAAAGACATGGTTAATACAATGGGCTATCCACAAGGATTGTGTCTAGGATTTGTAGATCAACAGAGAGTTCTCTCCTTCCCAGTTTCAAAAGTGGAACTGCCATAGTGGAGAAGTTACAAATTATAGGGAAGAGTTGCCAACTAGTGACATTTCTGACTTTCCCAGGTTTAATTAGTATCATATCTTACATTAATGACCATTAATGAAAATAAATTATTCTTACATACTAGTATTTTTGTCATATATTTTCAATGAAATAAATAAAACATTATCAAAGATGATTATAAGCCCAGCAATTATGAGTCATGCAATTTTTCCTTATTGCCACTAGATGACACTGTAGCTTACTTCTCTTGTGAAGTTGAGGAAGATGCCAGTTCAGTTCAATTAAGATGTTTTTGTTTTTATTTTAAGTAAAACATATGGGTTGTAAGTAGTTCTTAATAATTTAAGAATTCAAGAATCTGATGACTTTTGGAAGATACAATAAAACATCCTGCTTCCTCCAAAGCTGCTAGAATTAGAGCTTTGCTAAAGCTTGACCCAATCTCTGAAACTATATACAAAAGTGTGTGTGTGCCCACACGTATGTGCATTTTTTTGTGGAGAGAGGGTGCAGAGCTCTCACTTGAACTTTAGAATTCTCTGTGGCCCTCCTCCCCCACCAAGAAAGAAGTAAAGCACTAATAATCCAATGCCTAGCTAGTTATGCCTGCATGAGACCTCACCTTCTGAGTTCATCTCTTTCTGATTTCTCAAAACTAATTAGGATGGAAATAAAATAACTTCTCAGATACCACTTTTTGACACTTAAAATTTTTGTACCCAATTTATGAGACTGGGACAATAACTGCTTTTTATAACCAGGGTCAGATGGGTAGCAAGTAGTAGCAAACCTGAAAAGCCAGGTACAACTACTACAAGGGGAAGCAGAGATCTGGGCACTGAAAAACAAGACACAGTAAAGGGCCTATTATTTTTTTATGAATAGACATAGAGCTGGGAATCAAGAAATTATATCAGAAAGTGGGGCAACAGTCCAAAAGTCAGCAGCCTAGATGCAAGTGCCTGAGACCAAGGTCCCAAATGAGAATTTCCTCCCAAGAGGTGTGGGAGACAGTTTCATTCAGAAATAAGGGTAATAACTGATGGAAAAGGAAGATATGTAACCAATTTTAAAGTCACAAGTTCTGGTACGCAAAGGTATGACTTTATCAATAACTGAACTTTAGTTTTGGTCTCAAGCCTCTATTTTCATATGGTAGCAGGAAAAAAAAGAATCTTACATGAAGTACCGCATCTGTTTTAAAACTCACTGAGTTTGATTGAGGTAAATACTCTAAGCTCAATGGGACTTACGTATCCAGCCCCAGGATCATGGGAGGGGTATTGTGTCCATGTTGCACTCTTTGCGGTTGGTAGAAGTCACCTTCCATTCTGGGAGCAAGGGCTGTGCTTGACTGTCACTACAGCAAGCTTACACACTCAGCCCCACCTCAAGTTACCAAAGCTGCTGCTCCTTTGAGACTCAGCCACATCTTCCAGCTGGTTCCTCCTGGAGGACCTGCCAGCATCTCAATTCTCACTGCAGTGATTCAGTGGTTTCACTCTCTAGTACATAATAAGCAACCAATGAATATTTGTTGATCAAATGACACCTTTCTCCGTTCATCGAATCCTTCCATCTTTCTCCTGGCTAACATCCAGAACAGCAGGGCTCAGGCTACCCTCATCTTATTAATATATGGTCCCTATCCAAGTGAAGAGAACATATGGTTCCAACAGTTTAAAAAGTGAACATTTTCTACTTTGTTACTATTAGATGTTTATTGCACCTATTTTCACACCTGTTATTCCATTCAGCTGTCAAAGTAGACCGTACAGTAGGCACTGTTATTATCTGACAGATCAGCAAAATGAGACTGTCCCAGGGTCACAAAGCTGTTTAGTGATAAAGACAGGATTTAAACTTAAGCCCATTTAACTCAAAAGCTGAACTCTTAACTCCTCTATTTTACACTAAACTATTATTTTTATGATTGTCATTT
>RJWJ010024655.1:0-24645 GCA_004363605.1 Indri indri | reverse complement strand
GTAGGGGGGACATATGTGTGTGTATGTATGTGTGTGGTGGAAGGCAGTGGGGCTCCTGTGAATCTGTGTAGAGGAGTCCATGTGCCTGGTTTGCTGAGCTCCAGCCCTCGATGCCATGAGTCCCTCTCCATGCCAGCCCCTTTGTGTGTGGATGTGCACATGGACGTGCGGGCTGGCTCTCCGAATGTGGAGGTGCCTCTGTAGATAAGGCTGCGGGGATTGCTGTGTTTGTCTGTGTGTGTGGCTACATGTATATGTGTGTGAGCATGTGGCTGTGTGTGTGCGTGTGTGTGTGTGTGTGTGTGTGTGTCCCTGGTGAGAGGCGCTTGACAGGCAAGGGAGGGGAGGGGGAGGAGGTAAGAGGCATGTCCCAAGCAAGGCTGAGAGGCTGCTGAGAAGGACCGACTCTTTTGTCCAAGCAGCTCTGAAGTATGTGTGCTGGGGTGGGGGTGTGGGGGGGATTGAAGCAAGCTTCCTCGCTTCAGAGCAGGCATGGTGCCTGGAGCCAGGCAAGGGGCAGCTGCCCCGGTGCGGGGACTAGCCCCAGTAGGGCATGTCCCTCTTGGGTACCCCCAGATGTGAGAGAGCTTAGCCCCCCAGCCCTGACTTGGCACAGCTTGGGAGCCCCTGGGTGCCGGGCATAACTCCGGCTTCCACTCCCAGCCTAAACTGCCAGCTTAGAAAATGGAAGGAGCATCTGTGGGAGAAGCAGCAAAATGGAGGCTGGGCCGGCAGAGCCAGGTCCCTGGCACGCAAGGCGGAGGGCCTGTCTGGTTATCCGGCTCTGCAGCTCCCAGGGTGGGGAGAGAGGAAGAGGAGGCTTTGCTGTCGAGGGCATGTGCTGACTGGCCCAAGCTGGTGACCATTCTGGCTGCCTCTGTCCTCCTCTGGGGATAGGATGTGCTCTCAGAAGCATAGATGGGGACTTCCTGGGGAGAGGAGCCCTTGGTTTTGGCCTTCTGTCTGTCCACACTTACTGCTTCCCCTGTCCCTTGCCTTGGCCCTTTGCCCTCTCCAGTGAGTCCCCTCTTTCCTTTGCCCCTTTGTCCTGGGGCCCTTCCCTTGCAAATACTCTCTCGTGCTTGTCCTGCCCAGTTGGGAGACAGGCGCCAATCCCAGGGCTGAGCCAGTCGGCCAAGGTTTCTTTGCCAGGGCTGATCCCTGGATGGCTCCTGGCCCTAGCAGCAAGGTCCCTGTGTAGGGGTGGGGTAGGGGCTAGAGGGTAGACCACTGGGAGTCAGAAGTCTCTGGATACTACTTGAGCTGGGCTTGCGGCATGGCTTGTCACATGTGGGCACACATGGTACGCCGGATACATACAAGAGCCACATGGGTGTCCTTTTGCCTGTGTGTCTGTTGCATGGTACTTAAGGCAGCTGTGTTGGTTTCCGGTCTGTGAAGAGCCACCGGTTCTTCCTCCTGGGATCAGGAACCAGGGTGAGGCTGCAGTTGGAGTCCTCCCACCAACTCCCAGGGCTGCAGGGCAGGAAGTCCTGGGGCCAAACCCAGAAATGGTGGAAGCATGACTAACCAGTCGTCTCCCCCTCTCCTCCACTCTGCTTCTGGAAGCCAAAGCTGTGCAGAGTGGAGATGGGATGGGGGAAGCAGAGCAGGGCGTGTGGAGGAGCCCCTACCCTGGGTTTCCAGCTTTCCTCTTCTGAGGAGGAGGCCAGGGCTCAGGAGAGGGACAACATAGCCAGAGAAAGGTTGGGGAGAGGTGCCAGGATGGCTGGGGAGAGAGGCAAAAGGGCTCCTCCATTCTTGGGGATGAGCGTGGGAGCCAGGGGCGGGTGCTACTTGTCTGTCCGGAATCGCATTTTTACTTGACAGACGGACACAAGTACGTCCTGTCTGGGAGGCTCCATCTGCAGTTCGGTCAAACCAACCCTGTGTTTCGGCCCCTCCCTTCCCTCTCCTCCTGTGGCTACTGCGTCGAGGACCACGGAGTCCGCTGCCAATCAGTTGTGGGTCATTGACTTTTCTCTCATAAGGAATCTTGTCCACCCTGCTCCTGTCCCACCCCTGGCCTTGCCTCTGACTCCTGACCAGATCCCACCCTGGCCCTTTCTGCTAGGAAACACAAAGGGTTCAGGATCAAAAGTCCCTTGGTAGAAAATGAATTAGTACTTTGATTCCTTCTGCCTATCTGAGGAATTGGGTACCTGGAGCCACAGAGGAAGGTATAGAATGAGGGTTCATGAGGTACTCTGAAGAGTAAAACTCCCCCTTTTCCCATAAGCTCTGCTGGGGGAAGGGAAAAGTGACCAAAACATCAGTGGCCTGGACAGCTTGCCATAAACAAAAGAGCACTTAGAGATCCAGGTTCTAGCCCTTGCTCTGCCACTAACTCTCAGTATGCCCTTAGGCACATCCCATGTCCTCTCTGGGCCTCAGTGTTACCATCTGTCACATGAATGGAGTTGGACAAGATGATGTCTGCTGTACTTCCAGCTCTGGCGTGGTGGGAGTCTATGATCCCCAAGTCTGGGAGAGCTGTGGTTCAGAAGGGGAGGGGTTTCCTGTCCAGGCCACTGGGTACCCCCTATGGATGCTGGGTGTGGCATGGTTTGCCTGCCATGCTCCATCTCTGCCATCCCCTTAGGCCATCTCTGCACCCCTCCTAGTAAACTCTGAGGCCCTGGAGCCCAGCCTCTCGGTGAGTGCACCACTGGCTGGCTCAGTCTCAGACAACTGATTTGGGCTAAATGAGCGGCTGGGTTTGCCCTGATTTGGTTGGAAACAAGGGGAAGGGAGCAGCCTCCTTGGGTTCAACCTGCCCTCATCTGTGGCCAAGAGGTACCCTTGGGTGTACTTGGGCTCTCCTACCTTGTGGGAGTGAGGGAGGAGGCGGGTTCACCAGGGGGCAGATAGCTGGGAGGGCAAGAGGCGCTGAGGGAATTGCCTGTGTCTTCCCCTAGGTGAATGGCAGCGACGGAATGTTCAAATATGAGGAGATAGTACTTGAGCGGGTGAGTGTGCCTGTGGGGAGGGATGAAATGGGTGGAGAGGGCTGGAGCCAGGAGAGGGGAGGGCCCTGGACCATGGTTTCAAGACACATGGGAGGACCTGCACTGAGAGGATGGGGAGATAGCAGCCCTCAGAGGTAGCTTCACTGCATCGATCAATCAACCCACTAACGAATGTTAATTGACCTTGCTCACTGAGGCCTGGGAATTGTGGAAGGGATGGGTTTGCTGAGGCCTCCCTGCCAGAATGGTCAGCACAGGTTGGGAAACTGCCAGGTTTCTGACAAATGTGCCCTGCCTGCCATGGCCCCTTTCGAGGCCTGGAGAACTTGCTCTGGGACATAGAGGGAGATGGGAGACCCAGAACCCTTCTTTGTACCCTCAGAGTGAACAGACCTTGCCCTTCCACCCCCTTCTGCAGGGCAACTCTGGCCTAGGCTTCAGTATTGCAGGTGGCATCGACAATCCCCATGTCCCTGATGACCCTGGCATCTTTATAACCAAGATCATCCCTGGTGGAGCAGCTGCCATGGATGGGAGGCTGGGGTGAGATGGCCTGGAAGCAGGGTTGGGGTGGCATGGGCAGGATGGAGATGAGGGGAGGAGGGCCAGCCTGGCAGGGTGACCCTTCCATTAGATCTGAGAGGGGAAGGGGTAGAGGAGGGAAGAGGAGGGCTGAGAAGGGGAGGAGACAGTGGGGAGGGAGGAGGGGGAGAAAGCGGGAGGGGGTGCAGGGGTGGTGGCGCAGTGTCATGCCTATCGGGCTTCCCCTGCAGGGTGAATGACTGTGTGCTGCGGGTGAATGAGGTGGACGTGTCGGAGGTGGTGCACAGCCGGGCGGTGGAGGCGCTGAAGGAGGCGGGCCCTGTGGTGCGCTTGGTGGTGCGGAGGCGACAGCCCCCACCCGAGACTATCATGGAGGTCAATCTGCTCAAAGGGCCCAAAGGTGCGGCCCTTCAGGTTCCTGTGCTCTGGCCAGAGCCCCCGGCCCCAGGTCCTAGCTGGCCCCGTAGGGAGTGGAAGGGAATGGCCTAACTCCGTGCCTTACTCCCCCTGTTCCAGCTCACAGCCTTCTTTCTTGACCCTTACTGAACTCGGGATGGCGGCCTAGTGTTCGGGATCCCTTGGGGAAGCTCCTGTTAGACCAGTGGGTTGGATGGGGGTGGGGGCTTGGATTTGGGATTGACAACACTCTAACGTTTCCATGTGGCCCTCTCCCACGCCCTGCTGGCTCCCACCCAGGCCTTGGTTTCAGCATTGCTGGGGGCATTGGCAACCAGCACATCCCAGGAGACAACAGCATCTATATCACCAAGATCATTGAGGGGGGTGCTGCTCAAAAGGATGGACGCCTACAGATTGGGGACCGGCTGCTGGCGGTGAGACAGACTTCACAGGGATACCCAAATGGTAGGGTGGGAAGGAGGAGCTCCAACACCCTCTCAACTCCACCTGAACCTAACCTGGGGATGAGGCGTTATGGGGAATTTCAAGAGTATCGTCTGACTTGTGTTTACCCAGAAACCAAGACCCTAGTTCTTTCATGGCTGGGGTCCTCTCTCTTGCCCTATCCCTGCCTCCTACCTCTCTGGTCCTCACAGCACTATGCTTGGGCCTTTGTTAGCCGCTTTTGAATTTCACTGAAAGGGCACCCTTCATGGTTCCCTGGAGAGGTCTTCCCTTCTCCCAAGTCCTAACCGGAGGCTTCTCTGCTTCTAGGTGAACAACACCAATCTGCAGGACGTGAGGCATGAGGAAGCTGTGGCCTCGCTGAAGAACACGTCTGATATGGTCTATCTGAAGGTGGCCAAGCCAGGCAGCCTCCACCTCAACGACATGTATGCGCCCCCCGACTACGCCAGCAGTACGTACCCCTCAGCGCCTGTTCCTGGCCTAAAGTCCTGTGCACTGGTTTCAAGGGGAAGAACTTCATACGCTTTGTTAAGAGAGAGCAAGCACAGAGGATAGTGCTCAGAAGAACTGAGTGCAGATCTCAGCTCTGTCCCTTAGAGCTGGGTGCCCTTGAGCAAGTCCCTTTCACCTGTCTTTAGTTTCCTCTTTGGCAAAAAGGAGCTAATGATATATGTGCTGCCTTCCTCATAGGACTGCTGCATGGATCAAATGAGATCATGGACGAGAAAGCCCTTGGAAAACTGTATTAGGCTATAGAGATGTGAGGGATTATTATTAGTCACACCTCTAGTCATGCCTTCTTTGTAGACTGCCTTCATTTCGGCTCTTTCTAAGACTCACAGGAGTGAGCCCAGGATTTAGAAAGGGACTGCGGGGGAGGAACCCTGGGTGGGGGTTGGATGGAGTGGGGAGGAGTGGCCTGAGGAATCTCGGTCTCTTTGGCACCTGAAGTAGGGTGTGGGGGAAAGTCCTTGGAGGGAGTTGGGGGAGGGTGCTTGCCGGGACCAGTCTCTGAACCTTTCTCTCCCTTTCTTGATTCCAGCTTTTACTGCCTTGGCTGACAACCACATAAGCCATAACTCCAGCCTGGGTTATCTCGGGGCTGTGGAGAGCAAGGTCAGCTACCCTGCTCCTCCCCAGGTTCCCCCCACCCGCTACTCTCCTATCCCCAGGCACATGCTGGCTGAGGAGGACTTTACCAGGTAGGACCCCGCCCCATTCGATCTAGCCAGGGATGGGGAAGGAGAGGAATCCGTTTGCGGCGGGCCACGGGCCTCCTTGTAGTGTGGCTTTGTAGTCCCGGCTTTGGGGTCTCGGGCCTACTCTCAGCCCTTGGGGCCCTGGAGAGGGACAGAGGCGGCTGCAGGGACAAGTTGTACCATCAGGGGGAGTGCCGAATGAGTGGCCCTGATCCGAAAGTGCAGATAAAGGGTGGAGTGGAGCGTTCAGGGGACCGAGAGTTTCCTGCCCTGAGGCAGTTGCAGTCCCCTCTGCTGCAACCATTTAAAATGAGAGAAGAAAGCAGTCCAGCTGGTGGGGTTGGCTGGACTCTGAGAGGCCGACCGGCCCGGTGGCCTCGCGGGGAACAGCCCCGCCCCACTGGCGGCGGCGGCAGCGCCGGGCGGTGGAACTGGTCGGGCCGGCTGGCGTTCCGGGGGACAGGTTGGCGGGGTGGGGCCTGGTAGGCTGCTGGGCAGGCTGCAGTGGAACCGGAAGGGTGGGCGGACGGGGGAGAGCCAGAGGAGCCATGGAGAGGGCCCGCAAGTTCTCAGGCTCCAGCTTGGCCCTGGGTTTGGGATCGGCCTCGGCTTCGGCCTGGAGGAGGGCTTCACAAAGGTGGGCCTGGCCGCTCCGCTCCCTGCGGCCTGGAGGGGATGCCAGGTAGGAGTGGAGGGCTATGAATGAGCAAGAGCATCTGAGACTTAGGGACGGAGTCTTGCCCCTGAGACCGGGAGCAAGAAAGGAGGAGTATTGCCTGGGGCTCGGGACCGCTGGGATGAATGGTGCTTATAACAAGGGAAGGCAGTGGGGGAGGAGAGTGCGCTGGGCGTCTGGTTGTATGGATATACATGTGCAGCTGATTGCTCTCACCTGATGACACTGTGACCATTTACAGAGGGGTTCCTCAGACAGGGTTGTTTTATTCAGGTTTTTCATGTGCTTGTCTCCTCTCTTCAGTCTGGCTCCTAAGCTCCTTTTGGGGTCCTGGGATTTTTTTTTTTTTTTTTGAGATGGGGGTCTCACTGTATTGCCCAGTCTGGTCTTCAACACCTGGGCTCAAGCAATCCTCCCACCTCAGCCTCCCCAGAAGCTGGGAGTATAGGTGTGAGCCACCTCACCCAGCTCTAGGAGTTCTTTCTCTGTCTCCCACATCACCTAGCAGGGTACATAGTGGTTGCTACTGACTAAATGTGTTGTTGAGGAAGGTAGGAGGGGTCATAGTTGGTGGGTGGAATTTCGAGACTGCAGAGCAGTGTGTGTAAAGTAACTATGCACATCTTGTGTGGATGGTGAGTGCCTTCAACCCAAGGATGATTTCACTGCCCCTAACTGGTTCCTCTTCTTGTGGCCCGGGGTCCATCACACTGGTTGGTAGGATAGGAGAATCTGGGAAGGAAGAAGACCAGTGAGTTGGCTCTGAGATTTTGTCTCTAGAGTTCAGGGTAGGGGTTTGTTGACCTGAGAGTAGGGGACTGTCCACTGGGAAGTTGACTCTAAGCCCTCAGGAAGAAGGGAGAGAAGAGGAACTGAAACTTGGCACCTGACAGAAAACAGCAGCCAAGCAGATTTCAGGAGACAAAGGGAGAAACAGGGTGTCATACATAGGGACCCAAGTCCTTACTCCCTGCAGCCAGTATGGCTCTTGTTCCAGGCTGGCCTTCACTGGGACAACAGTTCATATCTACCTTGTCCTGACTCCTCCATTCCTTTCCCACCAGAGAGCCCCGAAAGATCATCCTGCACAAGGGATCCACAGGCCTGGGCTTCAACATCGTAGGAGGAGAGGATGGAGAGGGCATTTTTGTCTCCTTCATCCTGGCAGGAGGCCCAGCTGACCTGAGTGGGGAGCTGCGCAGGGGAGACCGGATCTTATCGGTGAGGAGACAAAGGCGAGATGGGAGGATGGGAGCTATGCTGGTCTAAAAGCGAGGAGGGGAGACCTTGCTTCCTCCAAGCAATGCTTTTTGGGATGAGGGAAGGGCTAAGAACTGGAGAAAACTTACACTGTTTTAATAGACATCCTTAGTGAGGGACAGGGACCATGACTAGACTTATTCTTGAGGAGGAAATGAATGTCTCTTAGATCTTAACCCTAAATTGGCATTTGACCTCTACAAAGATAATTATTACACTACAAATGTCATATCCTTTAGGTCTTGTTTTAGGGACAAGGATGGAATACTGGGGAAGACATCTGAATGGCTTAGGGATGGGCTACCTATGTCCCTCCCTCTCCTAACTGCTAGAACTGAGGACTCCCCTCCTTGCTTCTGGGGTGGCTCACAGCTTCTCTTTTTGGCCAGGTGAATGGAGTGAACCTGAGGAATGCAACTCATGAGCAGGCTGCAGCTGCTCTGAAACGGGCTGGCCAGTCAGTCACCATTGTGGCCCAGTACAGACCTGAAGGTAGGATAAGGGAAGGTGGGAAGTGATGATATGAAGGAATTTGCTTTTTGCCATCGTAGGCAACAAAGCCACTAGACCAGGTCCCTTCTACGCTAGGGCAGTAACCTCTTCCTCTCTCATTTTCCTTCTGGATGGGGGTTGGTTTGGGTGTCTAGGAAGGCTGTGCTCAGAGCCCACTGATCAGGGCCGCAGTGCAGCAGAAGACCGGTAGTGGGCAGCAGCCTACAGGGAAGAAGCGCAGAGATTAGGCGGCTAGAAAAAGGGGAGGGGGCGGAGGGCTGACAGGCGAAGACGGGGAACTATGTGCCCTGGAAAAGAGAACAGCTCTTGGTTAGAAGGATCTCAGGGAGAAGAGATCCAGTCTCTTAAGAGATCATGAGCCAAACCTCTATGAGCACCCTACTCTCCTCCCCTCATCAAGATGACCTCGAAAGACCCATAAACGCGATGAAAAGGTGATACTATGCCCTTGGGGAGGTGGATCGCTAGTCTACCTAGTCCCCCTACGGGGGAAGGGGCCTTCTTTGTATTCTCATTGAGCAGTCCCCTGACTGGGGCGAACGGGCGGGGCTAGCTATGCAAATGAATGCGTTTGATTGGCTGGGGCCAACCGCGGCCCAGGTGCCGAGGTGAGCTGCGGGAAGGCGCGCCCTAGTCCGCCGGCCGGCGGGGTGGCCATTGGCCGGCCGAGCACGGCCTCCAGCTGCACGCCCCGCCCCCGACCCAGGCGGAGGGCGGCGGGCGCCCCTCCTTTCCCCCCTCGCGCGCCTCAGGCGTCTCCTCCTCCTCCCCCTCCTCCTCCTCTCTCCTCCCTCTTCCCCTCCTCCCGCGCGCCCCGCTTTGTGTCCCTAGTCTCCCGCGCGGGACGGAGGGACTGGCCCGAGCTGGCGCTTTCTCAGCACTAGACCTGGACTCCGACCCGGCGCCAGGTGAGGTGGGGCGGACGGGGATCAGGTCCGCTCACAGTCCCCCCTGGCCTCTCTATGGTTCTGTTCTCAGCCTTCTTTTCCAACACTGCGCCCCCAGCTCTGCCCTCCCCACGGAATGCCTTCGCTGCGTGCCCCGGGCCTCCTCCTGAGCCCCTCCTGAGGGCCCCTCGGAGCGCCGCGCGGGCCCTGCACAGGGCCGTCTGGCCTTCACCTCTTTGCCATCGCCATCACCTTTCCCCGCCCGCGAACTGTGCCCCCTTCTCGCCCCAGGGCCTCAGTCCTGCCTGCTGCCCCCTTCCCGCTGGCTTCTGCGCCCGCAGCAGCTCCCTATTCTCTTTCCTCAGCGGAGTTTTCTAAATCTTCCCCTCCCCCCACGCGCGTTTCTCCGCACAACCTGGCTACCTCTGGGAACACCCGGGATTGGTCTGGTATTCTCCTGCCCCTCTCCCTTTTGTTTGCAAGGGTCTTACACCATTCCCGACTTCTTTCGCCTCCCCCTTCCCTTTGTAAGGCGGCCTTTGTCCCCTAGGGCTGCAGCGTCTGGGCTCCTTGGACACCTAGGTCCTGTGGGCCAGTTACTAACGTGGAGGAAGGGGCCTTTCCTTGGCAGGTGCTCCAGTTCCGGGATGAGAAGCCGAGAGGCAGGGAGCCCTGTCGCCCTGTCGCCAAGCTGAGGGATCGAAAGCGCCTACCTCAGTCCTTTCCGCCCGCTCCCCCGTGCTTGTTCAGTGCCTCAGGAGCCTGTAGGGAAAGAGAGGGCCTGCCACCTTTCCCCCGAGGCTTTTTTGATAGGGGACAGAGGTGTGGGGAGGTAACTAACTGCAGAGCTCCTTGGTCTGAGGTAATGGGAAAGAGGGATGCAAATGGGCACTTTGAATCCTCTCTCTCCATGTTTGGTTTTCAGCTTACTGACAGGGAACGCACCTTAGGGTTATTGCTTTGTATGATTTATGTGTGTGCCGTTTGCTTCTCAATGTAGAGCTAACCATCTGATTTTTATTAGCAACTAATAGTTACCCATTTCGTGCCCACAACTTAGACAAAGTAGGTTCTGCAAAGGAAATGGTTTCTGTTGCGCGCGCGTGCGCGCGTGTGTGTGTGTGGGGGGGGAGAGAAATTGATGTTTCTTTTGGTTTTGCTCTGTAATGTTGGGCACACGGAAACAGTACTGTGAATTTGGTGGTGGTATGTTGGAAACTGGCGACTGCATATTCTATGACTGTTGTTGGGGGAACGCCACTGGTTTGCATAAAAAAGCTGCAAGTTGTCCACGGTAAGGGGATTCCTGCAATGTTTATTGCTCTCTGAGTATATTTCTGAGAGTTTATGATGTATGTTGAGGTGCTGTCTTATGTTAGGTCTTTCTAGCACTTGCTCAACAAGGCCTTTCTTCTCTTAGGATTTAGTTGAACTACTGTTGTTAAGGCTGTACCACCCCAATCTTACTTCTTTGTTTGGTTTGGTATATCCAACAGGGCCCCAACATGCAGAAGCTTTTTTTTTTTTTCCATTTGAAAATGGACCCTTGGAGTCGGGTCCAGAGGGACTATTAAGCATTCCATGTTGGGCTCTGAACTTTGTTTGATAAAATACTAGTTCTTAAAAATAAGAACTCCATGTTGATCATTTTATAAATATATGCAGTTCTTTGGAGGATTGCATCACGGCGGGTATTTACAAAATGCATAATCCAAGTATATGTCTGTTGGCAAAAATGGCAGAGACTTTGCCTGTTATTGGCCAGGTAAGTGTTCATTATTTGGATATTTTTCACATAGAATGTGAGAGCTGGAAAAGATGATGTAGACCCCTTACCGTGCATCTAGAACAATGACAGGAGAGCCAGGATATGACTTGCCTAAGGTCATGATGGGAAAGTTGCACAGGGTCAGCAATCAATCGGTTTAATCCTGAGGTCTGCCAGTTGGGACAAACCATGCTTGTGAACACCGGAGAGACCTGAGACCTAGTTAAGAGTGGAGGAGCAACAGGAAAGGGACTGGGGAAAAAACAGACGCTATAAAGAGTGAGGGCAAGATGTATGTGGAGGGGAAGGTTAGAGTGATATCCATGGTGGCCACTGAGGCACCGTTGCCAAACTAGTGCAGCCTTTAGCTAGATAGCCTTTAGCATGAGAGCTTAAAATATAGCTTTGATTAATTAGAACAGAAAACAATTTTTCTTCTTTTTTAAAAGGCATTAATGAGATATGAGTCATTTGCCATAGAATTCCCCCATTTAGGTATATAATTCAATGGCTTTTAGGCACAGAGTTGTGCCTCTAACACCACGGTATCTTTTAGAACATTTTCATTACTCCTCTCCTTTTAATACATAGAGAGGGCACAAGCATTGGAAGGGTGATACGTTTAGGGCAGTTGCTTCCTAATGTATCTCCCCTGGACACTGGCTGGATGGCAACTTGGGAATACTCTAACCTTGAGATTCTTTCATATATCCAGTTTGCTTAATGTGGATTAAATTCATAATGAAGTATAGGAACCACATCTTTCTATTGTGCCTACCATGGATGCTTTACAGGTGTTTTTATGATGAAGATTTGGAAAATATTAAAAAGAAGTGCTAAATGATAAGGTACCACAGTGAGAGACGCTGTTTAATATTTTCACTCCTGATTGCTCCAAACCGTTGTGGACACAGCAATCCTACCTATTAGCTAAAAATAGCATGATGTTCTTGGGCATGTATAATCCTGCTTAAAATTCAAATTGAAAATTTAAACAACTGGCTCTTGGCAAAGCCTCTCTTCCAATCTATTCTAAAATGAAAAATATTTTTCTGTGACTTGTGGCATTGCTCCACCAAGGGAAGGATGGGCTTTGTATTATAACATTTTGAGATCTCGTACATTTTCCCCTTAGTTACTTTGTGTCAGCCTCTGGTTATAAACCAAGCTGGTATTTTTCTGGAAAGCCCTTTTGTTTTTAGCGTAGAACCTGATCTCAAAATCAGGAGGTGAGCCAGAAATTTGTCACTAAGGTAGCTAAAGTGGGAACTGATCCTTTGTGACCAGTCTTCAACTGGAATGTAAATCCAGACAGACTGGGGGTATGGGGAGTGAGAGAGAATGAGAGTTTTTCCATAATTTATTTTAAGGTGCCGAATAAGCATATTTTCACCAGGAAAACACCTTCGGGTAAGGTCTGGAAGAGTTAGGGATCAGTGTTGACAATAACTTGAAAGCATAAAAGGGATATTTTCCTCATAACATTTACATAACCATCCCATCTCCTCCTGTTTAAGAATGAAGGAGGTAAACATAACTGCTATCCTATCAGCATGATCTTTCTTGAGAACAGAGGTGAAAGTATACCAAGGCAAAGAATCAAAGTTCTGAAACTTTGCCATCCTGAAAGAAGGCTATGGTAAGGAAGAAAGAAAATGAATTCCTATAAACAGCATTTCTACACTGTGAACAAACCGAAGGCAGCTAGTATTGTATTTATCTTTGTGTTCCCAGCGTCTATTTGGAGCCTGGCACATGGTTTGTTGAATTGAATTATTGAGTATCTCTATGTTCAGATACTTCTGTTAAGCATTAATCTTCAGGACATCCCTGTGGGATAGGTGGTATTATCCCCATTTTACAGATGACGAAAATGATGGTCAGAGAGGTTCAGTGACTTACTCAGGGTCACATAACCAGTGAGGGGCAGAATAAAAGTTTGAAGTCAGATTCCCTGAGAACTTTGGGTCTAAGGCATTTGCCACTAGGCCACAACTATCTCTCACTATGGTGGCAAACTGTGAGCCCCCTCCCCCTCCCCAGATACATCTGGACACAGTAGAGGATACCATTCTGAGACTCTTCAGGTGCCAGAAACTGTTAACAAATGGAGTAAAACCAACTCCCAAATCTCAGCTTTTTAGTCTTAATGGCCACAAGCTCCTTCCTTAAAGGAAGAAGTAACCTGGGGGCGGAAGGGCTGCTGGGAAGCCTGAGGGAGATCCCTTCTCCTGCAGAAGAAAAGTGGATTTAGGAAGATTACTAGGGAATGATATTGTGGGGGGAAACTTAGGAGGAGCCAAAAGGTGGAAGTTGGCTTGCGTGACTTAATAGTGTGCAGGCTTAAGAACATTAATGTAGTAAGTAGGCATTTCTCAATTCTTTAAGTGAAGTGGAGTTGTATTTGTCATTCATTTTTTTATGACCTTACAATTCACTCATTTAAGGATATACTTCAGTGGTTTTTAAAATGTTCACAGAGTTGTACAGCCATCACTACAATCGATTTTAGAATTTTCATTGCCCCATATCCTTTAGCTGTCACCCCCCGTCCCCCACCCCCGCCACCTTCCTATTCCCCCTCAGCCCTAAGCAACCACTAATCTACTTTCTATCTCTATGGATTTGCCTATTCTGGACATTTCATATAAATGGATTCATATAATATGTGGTCTTTTTTGACTGGCTTTTTTCACTTAATATTGTCAAGGTTTTTCAGTGTTGTAGCATGTATCAATACTTCATTCCTTTTTATGGCTGAATAGTATTTCATTATCTGTATACATGACCTTTTGTTTATCAGTTGATGGACATTTGGGTTGTTTCTGCTTTTTGGCTATTTCTATGAACATCTGTATTCACATTTTTGCATGGACATGTTTACATTTCTCTTGGGTATGTATACATATACCTATGAGTGGAATTGCTGGATCATACAGCACCTCTGTTTAACATTTTGAGTAATGGCCAGGCTACTTGCCATAGCAGCTGCAACATTTCATATTCCTACCAGCAGTGCGTGAGGTTTCTAATTTCTCTACAACCTCCCCAACATTTGTTATTGTCAGTCTTTTTATTCTAGCCATCCTGGTAGGTGTGAAGTGGTAGGTATCTCATTGTGGTTTTGATTTGCATTTCTCTGATGGCTGATGATGTCGAGCATCTTTTCGTGTACTTATTGTTTGCTGTTCAGTTTTGCTTTGCTTTGTCCCCTGATGTGATTCTCAATGTTTCCAAATTGACCTGAGGCTGGAGCAAGCCAAATATGTTGCTAGTCAGGTGATTAGAAGGAACCAAGAGGATAACTATCTCTCACTCTTATTATCATTGTGTGTGCTGGAGGGGTTTAAGGCTTTGGGAGTAGATAATTTTAGCTAGGAATGCTGACCTGATAAAAATGATAGGGCCCACATTTTTTTAAAAAAACAACGTATCGAGATATAATTCACATACTGTACAACGAACCTATTTAAAGTGTACAGCAGTTTTTAGAATTTTCGGAGTTGTGTAGCTGTCACCAAAATCAATTTTGGAATATATTCACCTCAAAAAGAAGCCCTGTGCCCATTAGCAATCTCTCTCCATTTCCCCCCAGCTCCTCCCCTCCCCCCAGCTCCTCCCCTCCCCCCAGCCCTAGGCAACTACTAATCTACTATCTGTTTCCATAAAGTTGCCTATTCTGGCAGGTTCATATAAATGAAATCCTGCAATATGTGGCTTTTTGTGTCTGGCTGTTTTTACTTAGCATAAAGTTTTCAAGGTTCACCCATGTTGTAGCATGTATCAGTACTTCATTCCTTTTTATGGCTTGATAATATTCCATCTTATCATTATGCCACATTTTGTTTATCCATTCTTGAGTTGATGGACATTCGGGTTGTATCCACCTTTTGACTATTGTGAATTGTGCTGCTATGAACATTCATATACAAGTTTTTGTGTGAACATATGTTTTCAGTTCTCTTCGATGTATACCTAGGAGTAGAGTTGCTGGATCATAAGGTAACTTAGTGTCTAACATTTTTGAGGGACTGCCAGACTTTTTCCCAAAGTAGCTACCTCCTTTTTAGGCCCACCCTTTTTTGTAAACTTAGAAGAGAAAAAAAACCATTAAGCTTTCTTTTCAGTTTTGCCCCCTGGAGCTGAATTTTATATGTGTGTGTGTGTGTGTGTGTGTGTGTGTGTTTGTGCTGGGCTTTTCTTTGTTTTATGTAGCCCAAGGACATGGTAGCTAGATTTGGCAAAGCATTCTGAATTTATCTAGACAGGTGCTTTCTTGTCCTTTTGTTAAATGGTTTGAGGCAAAATGCTAGGAGCTTTGGTGTCTGTAAAACATCAGTTCTTCCTGATGGGGTAGAATGATTAGGATAATATATAATAATGGGAATGAATTATTTCTTATTTCATTATAGTTTTTTAGGATTTCTTTTTAATTTAATGTGTTACATGTTAAAATCTTGACTCTGATTGACACTGTTGTTTTGTTTAAAGCTTTAGTCTGATATTCCACAATAGGGTGATTGTTTTATTGGAAAAAATAAAAGTTATTTTTGCTCCCTTTGTGTAAGAATATATATATATATATATATATAAAATCTTGGCAGAGGAGCCAAGGCCTTCCTGGGTTCTAACTTTAAGCAGCTGAATGATCTTAGTCAACCTACCTCTTAGGGACTCAATTTTCTGATACATAAAATGAGGGGACTGTGCAAAATGATCTCTAATGTTTCTTCTAACTCAAATTCTGTGTTAGGTAAGTGGAAGTGAGCTATCAATTCAGTTCACTAGTTCCTATTTACACAGTCTTGAGCTAATAATAGTCTTCCTTTCATAAGGGTCTTGTTGTCCCCTCTTCTTTGCTATGATAAGAATTTCACCTTCTTGAAATGGACTTTTGTTTGTTTTTCACTGAATTTAGATATCATTGGCTGGGCATAGTGGCTCACGCCTGTAATCCTAACACTCTGGGAGGCCAAGGCGGGAGGATCATTTGAGCTCAGGAGTTTGAGACCAGCCTGAGCAAGAGTGAGACCCCCTCTCTACTAAAAATAGAAAGACATTATCTGGACAACTAAAAATATACAGAAAAAATTAGCCAGGCATGGTGGTGCATGCCTATAGTCCCAACTACTCGAGAGGCTGAGGCACAAGGATTGACTAAGCCCAGGAGTTTGAGGTTGCTGTGAGCTAGGCTGATGCCACGGCACTCTAGCCCAGGCAATAGAGTGAACCTCTGTCTCAAAAAAAAAAAAAAAGAATTTAGATATCATTAAAAAGCAAAGCCCTAGAGATTTTGTGACTTTTTTTCTACTTTATGAAATTAAGTGATAAAAAATTTGAGTAGACCAAAAGCAGAAAATTAACATATTTTGTATAAATATGTACATTAGGGATCTGGATAGATGTCCTTCAAAAAGGAGAAAGAGAATTTTGCAAATTTTGGGTTAAGTTCCAGACTAGGTTATTAAGAGTTGTTTTGTAAATACTCATAAAGAAGTAGTGAGCACTGGGAACCAGTATGTGTTCACCAAGGTCGAACAAGTCATGTTAGCCTGACCAAATTTTCTCGATGGGCAGGGCTACTGGGCTGTAGATCAGGGAAATATGGTAGATATGATATGTCTAGATTTCAGCAAGGCATTGACAAAACTTCTTTGGTCTACTTTGGGATAAGATGGCTTGGTGATAATACATTTAAGTGGATTCATCTGGAATTGGTTGAATGAACAGTCCCAGAGGAAAGTGATAAATGAGCTAGGAGCAGTGTGGAGGGAAGTTTCTAGTGCATGTGTGTCCTGGCTTTGTCCTTGGGCCTATCCTGTTCAGTCTGCCTCCCCACTCCCTCAAATTGTATTTCTTTTCTCCTAGATTTAGAAGTATTACATTTAGATTTATAGAAAATTGGAAAATATAGAAAAATACAAAGTTAAAAAATTTGAAATCTTCTATAAAACTACATCCAGAGATAACCCTCTTGTATGTGTGTTTGTGTGTGTATTTCTCTCCAAACTTTTATATATTTATATTTTATATATCATTATATATTTCAAGAATGGAATTATTGGATTTAATAAGTTTTATATTCTTTCCATTAACTTATGTCATGACCATTTTCCTAGGTCATTATACTTCTTTGAAAAAATGATGTTTAATAGTTAAATAATGCTCCATTGTGGGTGTGCCATAATTTATGTAACCATTTCCCTGTTGGTAGACATTTAGGTTGTTTCCAATGTTTTGATCTTATACAAAGCACTCTGCTGGATCTCCTTCTACAAGGTTTTTCTGAATCTATGATTATTTGTTCTGAATAAATTCCTTTCCATAGAATTATTGGATCAAAGGGCTTTTGATACATTTTGCCAAATTAGCCTCCACTTCTACTGATAGTATGTCTACTTCAAGATCCTCACTAACATGGAGTATTATTTTTTTAAGATAATCTCTGCAAATTTGATAGAAAAAAAGTGTTATTCTTTATATTTCTTTCATTAATGATAGGATTGAACATTTGTGTGCATGTGTTTATTAGTCATTTTAATTTTGTGGATTGCCTGTTCATACCCTTTCCCCATTTCCCTATTGGGGTATGTTTATCAGTTCTTATTGATATATAAAAGCTTCAATATAGTTAGAATATTCTTTGTCATATATATTGCAAAGATGTTTCCCAGTTTGTAGTTTGCTTTTTTATCTTGATGTACAGATGTTTTATGTTTTTATATAGTCAAATCTGTCAGTGTTTTCTTTTGTGTATTTTGCCTGTACTCAGATGTTTAGAAGGGCCTTCCCTATCCTTAGAGCAAATAAATACCCACTGTGTTTTATTCTAGTTATTTAATATTTTTGTTTTTGTATTTAAAACCTTATCGTGCCTGGAGTTGATTTATGATGTAAGGTAGGATACTAACACAATTTCTGTTGCAAATGTTAATCACTTACCTCAGTACCATTTATTAAATAATCCATCATTTCCCTGCTGTTTAGAAGTACCACCTTTATTATAAATAAAATACTTTATACACACACACACACACACGATTTGGATTTGGGGTTTCTTATTCTGTTCTATAATATTTTACCCTAAGATTATTGATTATTGAAAAATGACTGCAGATGTTTTGACAACTGTTAATATAGATGAGAGGAGTCTTTCTCTAGGTCCCATTTTCTGGGTTTCTTCCACAGAAACTTGACCTAAAGGAGATTCAGCTGATACCCCAATAAAGATTTTCAGAGAGTTTGTGATCCTGTAGGGGTGACTACTGTGAAGAACATTTGACTCTAGACTCTCCCTTGACCTGGTAAAACATAGAAATTGGTTACATTAACTCACGTTGGCAAGCTTCATCATAAAATGTGTGTTTCAATCACTGTATTGTGGCATCTCTGTTAAGTAGAAAGGATCCTTTTGAACAAGCTACCCACCACCTTGAGAGCACGGAAAAGATATAATTCTGCCTTCATTCTCATGTTTTTTGGATGGAATTTTTTTTTTTAATTCAAGAGCCAGAGATCCGATGGATGAGGTATTTTGTCTTGGATAGAGTTTATATATACTTTGGCTTATGGGTTAATCTTTCATTTGAATATGCTACAC
Source organism: Indri indri (assembly GCA_004363605.1). Classification (NCBI taxonomy): domain Eukaryota; kingdom Metazoa; phylum Chordata; class Mammalia; order Primates; family Indriidae; genus Indri; species Indri indri. The sequence goes on along the minus strand of RJWJ010024655.1, from coordinate 6,363 downwards.
GAAATTCCTTTGAGATAGAGAAAAATCCCTATCTGAGCCTTTTTCCCTGATCTGCTGGGTGATCCAGAATAGGTGAGAAGGACCAAGGACAAGGTCCTGTGAATACTTTTTCTTAGCTTGGTGTGAGATAAAGGCATTTTTCATTCTACTCATTTCAGACCAGGTGGCTGAATGTAATGCAACCTTTATATAGTATAGCACTTTTTACTCAATAGCTCTTCCTTTATCCTCTCTAAGCTCTTTGGGGGACAAAAATATCCAGTCAATAGGGATAAACTAGAATTTTTTTATGGCGTGCTGATATGACATGTTTTGTTTTCTGTTTTATTCCCAGTATCCTTCAGGATGCTATCCAGAACCCTGGCTTTCTGTGTATATGGATGGCTGAGGAAGCACATTGTGACACTATAGGGAACAGAACAATGACACCCAGGTTTCCGTTCTGGGTTAGTCTTTGTTCCAAACCACTGTGCTGAAAGTAGAGCTGAAATGATTTTTCCTCAAGTAATATTTGCCCACATTGAGGCTTATTTGCCACTTTTCTACCCTCTCACAAAGGCTTAAGAAAAATTTTTTTGTTATTTGTATTCATTGATTTGATAATTTTTTTGATGCAAAGAGTTTAGGATTATTTGCAGATTTGAAGATTTCCCTCTTCTAGATTATATTAAAAATTAAATTAGACTAGCCTTAGGTTTGATTCCTTATAGACCTCATTGGTTTGGTCATAAAATCATAATTATGCCATAGTTAGGCATAGTTAGAAGGCACCTTAGAAACTGTCTAATTTTAGAGGTGTCAGATTCTTTAAATAGTGGACCCATAATTAGAAATTAACCCAAGGAATAGGCTTCATAGTTATTTTTATAGAGACAAGTTTGCAATTCTTAGAAATGTGATATTTGGCAATTCATATTCTTACTCCATACTTACTAACAAGTGTCTTCTTGAGGGACTTATTTTACTTTCAGCTCCACCCAATTCTTTTGAAAACATGAGCCGCAGTGTTCGGACAGAGGTTTGTAATTCTGACACATCCTGAGGGTTTATCCTCCAAAGGCAACTATAAAAACCTAAATCACAATTCATACTCATCAAAATCTGTGACTCTCTTCTGAGGTTGTTACTTCACTTCCATCAGAGTTCTGTTATTTTTCACAATTGGCGATTCCTGTCAGCCTCAGGGCAGCTAAGCAATGGCAAATAAGGGCTGTATGAGTTTGAGATTTGAATGCCTGCACTTGCATAAGACTGAATGAGCTTTCTGGGCAGCTGGTGATTTATTTTGAGTTTATAGGCAACCAAAACATGAGCTATTATTCAGTCATGTCTTCCCTACTCAGTATTTGTGTGGGGACTCAAGGTCAAAAAGATACAGTTCTCTGTTTTACTTTATTTTTATTTGCATCTTCTCATTGTTTCTGCCTGTCACAATCTATGTGTCTGAAGTCTGTCATCTACTTGTCTCCCCAGCATCATTGTCATTTCTAAATTTGATAGGCATGGCTTTTATTCTCTATAAAAGGGCTTTTTCCTTTTATGTCTTCATTCAAATCATTGGTAGTCTATACTGCATGCAGAGTAAGTGCCCTTTGTTGCCACCATTTGTTTCCTGTCTCTATATTTTCCTGCCTATAATCAAATAGGACCAAAGGAACTTAATACAGGTTGAGAAACTGAGCACCTTTCAGCTTTTCCAAATTAATAATAAATGTCATTTTTTATTCTTAGAAGACAATTTTTCTGTCATTAGGAAGGTAGATGGATGTGAAAACAAGTCTTAGAGGGGAGATGGATTTAGAGGCCTGGGTGTGCGTCCAGTTCACAATAGTGAATATTGTAGTTTCGGGCCCCTTTGATGCTTTATTGGGCTGCTAACTTATATTTTGGAACCTCTGACTTGTCAGTGTTTTGCAGAAGTGGTTTGTGGTTTTATTGGTCAGTTTTTTAGCATGTTTGGGCAGGTAGAAGGAGAAAGTTTATATTCTTTTCTCTTACAGTTGTTCCTGAGAAGCCAGAATTTGAGAAGTACGGAGTCCAGGTTTTGCCTGTCAGATCTCTATATCCAGTTAGCACATTCAATGAATGTCTGTTGACTCAACAGGGGCGGCAGACCGCTGCACTAAACTTTGAGAAGGAAACAAAACCACATCAAGGAGCTTATAGTTTAGTAAAGGAAATGACATCACCACAAATTCTGAGCACTAGATTTTAAAAGGTAGTAGAGGATCTGGAAACTATGTTAGGTAAAAAATGGTTGAGGAAGTAACATTATTTAGTCTGGAGAGGAGATAACATTTTGAGGACATGATGGCCATTCTCCATTATAGCTGATATTACCCCACCTTTTCCTTGTTTTCCAGGACAAAGCTCAGATCCTTTGCCTTTGGTCCTTTCTTGCCCTTCCAATCAGATGTCAAATTTTCTCTTTTCTAGCTCCAACATATTTCTTGATTCTTGTCCCTTCTTTCTATCCTCATTGACTTCATACTATGTCAGGCCTTTGATATTATTGTCTATGCTAGTAGAATAGCTTCCTGGTCTCAGTTATCTCTCCCTCTGTCCTCCAGTCTATATTACACTCCCAGAGTAATTTTCTCCCAAACCTAGTTCTAATTGTATCACTTTCCTATTTAAACACTTAATAGCAGTTCCCATTGCCTAGAAAGAAAAGTCCTATCTCAGTCTCTTAGAATCTGGCCCCCAACCTGCCGCCGCTTCCCCTTCCCCTGTTTGCACTCTGCCTTCTACTCCATCTTATTCGGTAGTTTTGGAACCTCCTCTGTACTTTTCCAGCTCAGCTCATCGACCTTCTTTAAACGGTTCCTTCACACTGTTATGAAGAAGAGAACTCATCATGTTTTATGGGACCAACTGGCAAAAGAGGTGGCCCTCAACCCAAGAATTTTCTCTTGAACACTGTTGTCTAATAATTAAGAATTAGAGAACTTCCCAGCATTGGACATGTTTGAGCAGAGGCTGGAGGGCTAGCTGGTTTGGATGCTGTAAGAGCAGGGGCTACTAGGGGCTGGGGAGATAAACAAAAAGAGAAAGCATGATCTTTTTCTGTCAAGAAACTTAAATCTAGATGTAAGACGCCATACTTACTCTGTCCATAATAGCCAACCAACATCACACACACTCTTGAGCATGTCATTCCTTTTCTCACAATCTTTCAGTGGCTTCTTTCTGTTACTCTTAGGATAAAAGCAAATATCCTTACCATAGTCTATTAGGCCTTGTATGATCTGACCCCTGCCTACCTCTTAGTCTGATCTCCTGCCAGTATCCCCTGACTTTCCGGTGTTCCCTACATTTTTATGCCCCTTACATAACACTGTTCCTTCTGTCTGAAATGCTTTCTTCACCACCACCCCCCTTCCCCTGGAATCAGCTTCAATGTTACTTCCTCAGGGAAACCTTTGTTGTACCCTGCCCCCCACGGGTAATTTACGTCATTCTGTTAGTCTCTCTCTTAGCATTTTCTTCATAGCAGTTATCATCATTGTAATTGAAATTGTAATTAAATAGTTGTTTGTTTTTTAATTGTAATTTCTAGGGACCGTTTTGATTACCATTATATTCCCAGCAGCTAGCACAATGCCTGACACAGTAGACATTCAGTAAATATTTGAATAAATAAGTGAATGAACAAAACTTCTGGGATGAGGAAAGGAAGGTGGTGAAAGGGTATAAAGGATGTTCAGTGTCAGACCGGTGAGAAAATTCCACAAGCGGGGAATAACAGATAGAACTGAACAAGTTGTGTTCAAGGGTTCCAGGCAGGCTAGCTCAAAAGAGAACCTGTGCAATTGAGAGATGGGATGGATAGGCTGGGTGTGATGGGAGGATGGTTGTAGCAGTCCTTGAAAGTTTAGTTGAAATAGTAAAGTATAATTCTTTAGTTGCTGTTGAGTTATTATAGATACTTGGACGGGGCGGGGAGGGGGGGCTACAAATGGAAGTTTTAAGAAGACTTTTCAAATAATCTAAGCTGGATTAGAGTTTGTAAAGCCTGGGGGAAGAAGACCAGTTAGGGCAATATAACAGTGGCCCAAAGAAGAGATGACATCAAGGCAAGGTAGTGAGACAGAGATAAAATAGTCAAGAGAAGATTAACACACAAAATCAACAGCAAGGCAATGACAATGAAAGAGATGGATTGAGGAAGCAATTAGGAAGAAACATCAGCAAAACTTGAGGAAATACACAGGTTATGTGCAGGGGAAAAGAGGGGAAAAGAGGGGGCGTCATTAACAGTAAGGGGAGTTTTGGCATGAAGGAAGAAAAGCTTGGTTTTCAAGTGGTGGCAGGGAGGCAAAGTGGTCGAGTAGATACTTCTAGAAGTAGATACAGGATTACATAGGTGGAGGCTGAAACCCTGAGTTAAGAAACAGTGCCAGGGAAAGAGGGAGAATAAGACCGGCGGGGCTGAGGCCTACCCTGGAGAACCAGCAACTCCACCCACTAGGAGACCAGCCCTTCCCATTATTATGCACAGAGAACATTTTAGCTCCTCTTTGTCTTTGTCCCTTCCAGAATAAAATCTTGACTTCACTTTTGCATAACCAAAAAGCTCATTAAAGTGTTTTTTTTTTCAAACAATGGATTAATCTGTCCTCAAAGGTAAATTCTGCCTCCACTTCTTCAGAAACAGGAAAGGTGCTGGAAGTTTTAGAACAGTTTATCCTCATTTACAGCAACAAAGGTTTCAGAATGTTCAGTTCAATTTGGTAGTAGCAATCAAAATTTTTAATGTGCATATAATTTGATCCTGCAGTTTCACTTCTAGTAATCTCTGCTATAGAAATGCTCATACAAATATACAACACAGCATTGATTGTAATATTAAGAATTATAAACAACTTAAATGTGCATCAATTGGAATACGACCAAATAAATTATGGTCTGTCCATTATATGAAATACTACGCAGCTATTAAAAAGGTCAGTCTCTACGTACTGACATGGATGGATTTTCATGACATATCAGAGAATGAAAAAAGTATGTGCGTGAGTTTTGAGTGCATGTAGATAAACTATGTGTCGACTCATAAATGACTGAGGCGAAAGTCTCAGTCAATGGAAGTTTATTAAGCCAAAATTGAGGACGCGCCTGGGAAACACACGAACTGCGGACAGTGCTGTGGCTGTTTTTCCGAAGGGGAAGTAGGAACCTTCAGCATTTTAAAGGCATGCAGAGAGAAGGAAGAAAGGCAGGAGGATGGGGGCTCATGAGGCAAAGTGGTTAGTTCTTGTGAGGCCAGGAAATCTACATTTTACGTAAAATAATGGGAATGACAGAAGGGGAAAGGGGAGTGGCAGAAGCAGCCATTATGTACATGTCCCTAGGTAGGTGGAAGAATGTCTGATTCCATGTGTCTCCAGTTTTGTTACCAGTAAAGAAAACTTATAATTCATTATTAGTGCAGAGTGAAACAGGCTTTAGTTTTAGGTGCTAGATATAGTTACAATTTGCATGTCCTTGCTTATGGGAAGTCACCAAGGAAATTTTATTTTTTTTATTTTTTTTATTTTTTTTTTTAATTTCAGCATATTATGGGGGTACAGATGTTTAGGTTACGTATGTTGCCCTTACCCCCTCTCCCCCGCCGAGTCCGAGTTTCAAGCATGTCCATCTCTCGGATGGTGCGCATTGCAAGGAAATTTTCTTAATGAATGATCTGTGTGGCCAGTTAGTTCTTCACAGATTCCTGAGGCCTTTACCTTCTGTTTTGCATAAGGAGTTGTGGGGGGGTGCCCCTGAGACTTTGATTTTCTTTTTATATATGTGTGGAAGTAAGTCTGGAAGGATACATACTAAAAATGCCAACAGTGGTTACTTCTGGGTAGTGGGATGGAGAATGATACAGAAATGTTTAAAGAAAAAAGTTAAAGATTTTTAAAAAATCACGTTACTTTTATAATTTTAAAAAAGTAAACTCATCAGCTTTCTCTCTAGGCACATAGGACTATGGCTTCTTCAGCACTTTCCTTTCCCATGGGATTTGCAGTTGTATTGGTGAATTTTATTTATTTATTTATTTTTACACACTTAAAACTTTGACTCAGGACAAATTTTATTTTATTTTATTTTATTTTATTTTATTTTATTTTATTTTATTTTGAGACAGAGTCTCACTCTCTTGCCTGGGGCGAGTGCCATGGCATCAGCCTAGCTCACAGCAACCTCAAACTCCTGGGCTCGAGCAATCCTACTGTCTCAGCCTCCCGAGTAGCTGGGACTACAGGCATGCGCCACCATGCCCGGCTGATTTTTTCTATATATATATTTTTAGCTGTCCAATTAATTTTCTTTCTATTTTTGGTAGAGATGGGGTCTCGCTCTTGCTCAGGCTGGTCT